>JAYJMH010057415.1:0-12686 GCA_036873815.1 Phacellophora camtschatica | reverse complement strand
TATGCTTGCAGATGAGAATGATACTAGCATATCATTTTCTTCGGATTCAATTTTTACTATTAATGAAAAATCAACGAAAATTGTAATTGAATGTCTGAAAATATGGCTTGAGGCAAATAAACTATCACTCAATATAGCAAAAACCCAAATTTAATGGTTGGCGGCAGAAAAAGAATAAAAGATTTAGAACAGAGTGAATCTGTCAAAACTGTATTTGCTATTGGTGGTGAAAATTTATCAAAGATTAATCAGATACTAAATACCTGGGAGTATACGTGGATAGGCACTTAAATTGAAATGAGCACATAAAAAATAATTCAAAATCTTAAGATATTCAAAAAAAATACGTACATATTGTTACTATACAAAATATATATAAAAGTCTTGTGGAACCCTATTTACGTTATTGCTGTCTTGTCTGGGGAATATGTGGAAACAACCTCCTTGATAAACTGCAAGGTCTTCAAAGCTTTAAAACAAGAATTGTTACAAACTTTCCTTACAATGCTCCTTCTCTACCAAATAATTAGGGGACTTGGGTGGCTTACAATGAAAGAGTTGTTTTTGACTGAAACTTCCGAATTGGTATATAAATCCTTCAGTAAAGAAACTCCTGAGTACCTCACCAATTTATTTATAAAGCTATCTAATTAAAGCAAAAGGGAGTTACGTAGCACTAACTGACCTCAAAGCACCTTTGCAAAGATCTGCAATCGGCCAAAAATGTTTTGATTATAGAGGAGCTCATTTATGCAATAAATTGATCATAGAAGCTAAAACGTCTAAAAGTCTTAATCAATTCAAAAAGACGCTTTCAAATATCGTTCCAGATCTCAGCGTGTAGTTTTGTTTTAAAATGTAATTATTTTCCTTTTCTTGTTTTGAATATTATGTATTTATTTAACATTGTAAATATTAATAGATAATTAATTATTTTTTAATTAGTTTTAACATGGCCGCCTGTAAACTAGTCCATGCACCAAGGGGCTTCCATGTATAAAAAATTTAAAATGAAAAATGATGAAATGAAGTGGCTTTGTGCATCTTTACTTCTAACTCGCAAACTAAATGTCCGATTTTGATCAACTACTTTTTTATAGCCAGTTTTACGTCCCATCTACACACCAGTTTTCAAATTTGCGGAATCAGAATGAATTATCACCGCAATTTAAATATTTGCAGACATCACAACTTTTTTTACCTACCTGGTAAATTTTAAAATCGCGCTAATCTTTCTTTGAAGAAGCCCTGTAATTTTCGTAATTTTGAGGATGGCTTGGATTAAAGGATGAATAAATGATTAAAATGCTTAGTTTTCACATCAATAATGAATAAAATTTAGAATATTATTTACCAAATAAATAGTTGGAGGTGTTTTCAGAAATCAGTCTGCAACAAAAAATTTGCTAATTTGTATGTAACATGGCTAATAGTGGAGAAATTCAATCATCGAGTCATAAGAGGTAATGCATCATGTATCATTTCTTATTTGACCTAAAATTTTGAAACATAACGACAGAATAGACGCAAGAAAACAATTAATTCAACAACTGCATCTGATGCAAATGATTTAAGTTGTTTTGTTTTCGTTGCCTAATTTCATCGCAAGAATCTTTGAATTGAGTGAGTGGTATATGGCAGTGGGGACCTTTCTTTAAAATTACATTATGCTACAATATTAAGTTTGTTCTGACTGTAATTGTGAAGTTTTGTGTTGTGTTATTTTGCATTATTTTGAATTTTATGTAAATAAGTTGAAGCTATTTTTCTTACCAAAAGGATGATATTGAAGCGTTCTGTTTGATATCATCCTTGATTATGTTCTTGCTTCAAAATATTAAGAACGTTTGAGGATTGTCTGGTTTTAGTGCTCGCAGAAATTTTAACTGTCGAGACTCGATATTTATAAGTCATAACTCAGGAGCTTTTAACGGATTTTGGACGAGATTGCACCAAGCTGCAAGTTAGAATCTAATGATGAACATAGTACAAAGTAATTTCAGACAAATAGGGAACGAGTTTTTGGGACACCTTACCCTGTCCATTAATAGGAGATTTACAAGCTCAACAAGGATGACTTATCTCGTAGCGTTTTTGAACATTTTTTCTTTTTTAGTTGTAATATTGTGATTCATGTTTGTGATGAAGCAAAGAATGGTGAGAATTTATTTTTCTGGAAAATTATAGACAATACTACTAAGAATAGTAATGGCAATACCTTCATTGGCGTAGGAACCGGGGAGGCACGTTCCCCACCCAAATTTTTTCACAAACCTGATTTGTGTGTACCTCTGTGTACTAAGGTCCATCTTATGACTATAGTTGTTGCAAGGGATGTTCCAGGAAGAAGTGAACAGACATAAAGATCCAAATTCTGGATTGCAAATTTAGTTAAATTTGAACGTTCATGATTATGAGAACATCTTCCGTCTCTCATATTACGTTGATACGGGCAAGGGAGAATTCGTTAAAAACAAAGCAATCAGCTCTGAAAGCTACGGTACAATGCAATTTATTACGCCCAAAGAATAAATTTCACGCTTCTTAACAAATCAAAGAAAAGCACAATAAAAGAAAAGCACAATTTTGTTCTCTGTTTTAATTTTAATTTTATTTAAATGCATTCATTAGGTGTGAAATCTATTCTTTTCAATCGTAAATTGAATTGTTATATGAATCTTTTGTTCTTTGTTTGGTGGATTTGTCATTGTTTATTTTATATTTTATTTTCATCCTTAGTTAAACAAGATTTCATTTGTCCACGAGATATTTTGATAAATGAAATGAAGTACTTTGCGGATTATCTTTCAAACGATGCAGAAAAATGGGAAGATGTTGATATTTCTGTTCATTGTGACGTACATATATTTGATTGGCTCATGAAATACGTGAAAAAACATTTAGAAACTGACGACGAAGTACCAAAATTAGGTAAGCAATTCATGCTAGGGATATGCTCACTAAGGAAACATTTAATTGCTTATTAAAACTGGAAGTGATTATTTTATTATCATTAAAAATTTTGCTTTTCATTCATAAAAGACTTTTTCATCGCAAAATTTGTCATTCAATATATATTCAAAACCTTGTGTGTGAACTACAGTGGCTATGTTCGCCACTGAGGAAAAGTCAGGAACATATTCGCCACTGAGGAACAATACTGTCTTTTAAGAGGAAAAATACTGTTTTTTTACATAAAAGAAAGAATGCTGTCTTTCACATAGAAGGAAGAATACCGTCTTTCACATAGAAGGAAGAATACTGTCTTTTACATAAAAGGAAGAATACTGTCTTTTACATAGAAGGTAGAATACTGTCTTTTGCATAGAAGAAAGGTCGCTGTTTTTTACATGGAAGGAAGAATACTGTTTTTCACATATAGGGAAGAATACGTCTTTCACATATACTGTCTTTCGAGTAAAAGGAAGAATACTGTTTCCGCATAGAAGGAAGAATACTGTCTTTCAAATAGAAGGAAGAATACTGTCTTTCGAGTAGAAGGAAGAACACTGTTTTCCGCATAGAAGGAAGAATATTGTCTTTCACATAGAAGGAAGAATACTGTCTTTTGTATAGAAGAAAGATTACTGTTTTTTTTTTACATAGAGGGGAGAATACGTCTTTCACATATAGGGAAGAATACTATCTTTCGAGTAGAAGGAAGAATACTGTTTTCGGCATAGAAAGAAGAATACTGTCTTTCACATAGAGGGAAGAATACTGTATTTTACATTGAAGGAAGGATATTTTCTTTTACATTGAAGGAAGAACACTGTCAATTACCGTTGAATAATATGATCATTTTAAAATCTGCAAAATTTAAAAATAAATAAATATTGATTACGAAATTTATATGAACATACATTTTTTTCAGCACCATCTAATGTCATCTCGATTTTGATTTCTTCAGAGTTTTTAAAAATGGAAAAGTTGGTAAGTTTCACGAATTTATTTTTTACGTTGAGTGTTAGATTTCAGCCATCGTATCTGAATTTAATTTGTGAAGAACTGCAACTGAGAATTTAGCCGTTTAACGCCAATTCGTATGGGCGGTGTTTCCACCCCTCGTCAATTGCTGCTTTTTGAGCTTGCTACCGGTACCCTTGAAACTCATTGACTTTTAGTTTTTATTTATCAGCTGAAATTTCGTGTACTTTTTTTAATGAGTCTTGTACAATGGCCTTATTTGGTGACTGTTCAACAAAAATGGAAATTACTGATCAATTAGAAATTGGAATGCCTAAAGCTGTTCCAAAATACTTGCTTTTCATTCAATGGATATAAATTGATAAAAATATGCAAAATACAATGAATTTTTGCTAACGTCTCCAAAATATTCTGCACATGACGTCATTAGCGACGTCGTTTTTTGTGACCCAATAATCCACCCCTCCCCATACATAGTAGTCCACCCCTCCCCATACATAGTAGCGTCAAAAAGGCCTCTACACATTAGGGTTAAGACTCTTGGTTTTTTAACCTGCACTTTCTTTTTGACACAAACTGTATCAAATTTAGACTCATTACAAAGGTCGTTGGTTCGCTCCTCCACCTAACATTCCTTCGCTACGCTAACTGAAGCGACAACAACAACAGCAAAGAGCGAAAGTACATTGAACTTATGTAGTGAGTCTATATCAAATTCTGTTTGAACAGAATGAAATATATATAAAAATCGCAAAAAATGGCTTTTGTTACCAATTTTACTTGTTTTTGCGAATAATTGTAATATTCTAGTTATTTATGTTTTTGGGTGCTCAGTGTGTATATATTTGGAATAAATTTATATTTTTAGGTGAAAGAATGCATTTCATTTTGCTACGAAAATATGTCACTGATTATTGCAACACCTTGTAATATGAATTGCATCAATGAAAAATTAGTTGTAGGGTAGGTGAAGTTTTTACAGATTTTGCACTTATTGATAGTTCTTCTGTTATCAAACCGGTATGTTTAATAATATTTAAAATCAATTTCAAAAGCTTGAATAGATTATTTGTTTTTTTTTTATGTTGAAAAAAATGTATCTGCCCTCAGTTTTGTCTTTATTGATATGCAAGCAAACCATAACTATTTGCATTAAAGAGTTTTCAGCCTGTTCTAGATACACTGGGTAAACCAAAAAACTAGTCTTTCTTTGTTTGTAGAGCTGCAGCTCGAAATCCGCGAGGCTAGAAATCTCGGATTATACTCATTTCGACGTCCCAAGGGCAAACCTAATAGTAATTTCAAGTTTTGGACAAGTAAAAGTGATCGCAGACACCTAATATTCCAAACTCTAATTTTAGATTTGTAGCCTAACAGACTTTGAACTACAGCCTTACAAACAAGGATGGTTGTTTTTTGGTCGCCTGGCATTTGGACTAAAGTTTTTGAAAAAATGGCTGTCCTATTTAAGATAAATTTGGACTTTGGAGTTTTTGTTTGTCGGTGTTGTTTTGTTTTGTTCTGTCAAGAAAGTTTTACCTGTGCGATATTTTAGTTGTTCGTTGTGAAATTTTGGTTAGACTGCTTTTGATTTCAGTTGAAAACATTTTTTAACTGATGTTCAATTTTTTTTAGAATTGCGAAACTATTCACACACAGAGAAGTTGAAAATATTGTCGACAGAAAAGATAAATTCAAAAGGTGGTCATTTTATGTCTACAAATTTGTTTTATTTGTTTGATTGCTGTCTGATTTAAGAAAGGCGAATTTTGTAACAATTGTGAAATTGACACACTAGTTTCAAAGCGATTATCCCTTGAGAACAAAGCAAAACTCTCTCAAATGGAACATGAACACATCTCCTCCGCAATATTGTTTGTTTTCGTTTTCATGTTGAGAGAGTTTTAATTGCGTTGAAACCAGTGTGTTAATGTCACTATTGTTACAAAATTCGCCTCTGCTGCTGTCTGATTCATTGCCAATTTCACTAATTTAAATCATCTTTCTATAATTTTATGCAATTGTATAAATTCAGAATGCTGCAATTCAGCACAGAAATCCCCTCCACAAAGCGACTTTGAAACTGAAATAAATTTCTTTATGAACCTTATTTTTTTTTCACCGTGCAAATGCTTTTCATGGATTAAGCTTTCTCGTTGTTGTTAACAGATGTGAATTTTGTAACAATAGTGAAATTGACACACTTGTTTCTATGCGATTATCCCTGGGGAACAAAACAAAACTCTCTCAATTGGAAAACAAAAACAAACAATGTTGAGGAGGAGACGTTTTTATCTTCCAGTTGAGAGAGTTTTGCTTTATTCTCGAGGAATAATCGCTTTGATACCAGTGTGTCAATTTCACTATTGTTACCAAATTCGCTTCTGCTGCTGTCGTTATAATTACGCAAATTTCCTCCGCTTCTCGGGATCTTCAGGAAACTTTTTCGTGACACCCTCCTTCCGAAATTTTATGGGGCTGGCCCTGCATACTTGAACTCATTATTATAATAAATGTTAGATGTTGGAATTAGCACAAGACTACCTTCTTAGGCTAGATAAAAAAAAGCAAAGACATTGTGCAATTTGAAAAATATAGTCTTTATTTAATAATGATTGTGCAATTTTTTTTAATAATGATCATAAAAATAGATTGTTCAAAATATTATTTTTATAGTAAATTGTTCTGCAAGAAACTTGAAGAGCTTTTCAGTCCTGGTTTTGGAAACGAAGATTGTCCAACAAATGCAAGCACTTTGTTTAAGTACGTTCACTTGCATATATTATGTTTTTTTTGGCAACATCTGTTTTGCGCATGTTGTAAAAATTCTCCATGGTAATTTTGGAACTTTACCGTGGTATACTAGGGTTTTTATTTTATGTTATAGAGTAACAGTGTTGTAACAGCCTACGTCATAGAATCCGTCGTAGAACTTAATTGTTTACAGAATCTGTGACGCTACTAATCAGAATCTATTATTAATTTACGGAATTTGTGACACTTGTTAATTTTCATAACTACCGGTGCGTAAAAAAAACGAAACATCTTTGACGAGCTACCAAAAATCGTGTACTGCACGGTTTAAAACGATTAAAGTTGATATTCCCGTCAAAAGGACCAAGCTAGTTGAAAGCAATTTTTTGTGATTTGTTTCGACGCTTGTTCTTCCGTTATAAATGATTTTCGAAAAAGTTTCGATCTCAAAGAATCTCGAAAACACTGAAAAACTTCGATCAAATTTTTAATGCTTGAGAGCACATGGACAAAAATAAATTTCCGCGATCGTGTCAAAGACTCTTTGAGTTTTCATGCGTTGTTAGTTTTCACGCGCCAATTTTCACAGTTTGAATAAAGCCTTTTCATTTCCTTTCAAAGTATGAAGTCAATGTTTGACCTCAACGATATCAATGTTTTTAAATGCTTTCGAGCTTTAATTAGTTCGAAACGTTTGGAAAATCGTTTGTAATGCAAGCACAAACATCGAAAAAAATCTCTAAAAAATCTCTTTGAACATGTTTAGTCATTTTGACGTGAATATTAACTGAAATAATTGTAATACCTGCAGTACACAATTTTTGGTAGCTCGTCAAAGATTTTTCGTTTTTTTTTTGGCTCACCCGGTATAAATATATTGTCTTTATTTATTTACAGGTGTTCATATTGTGAGAAATTGCTAATTTCAAAATTCCATTCGAAAATAGAATGTGTTTGTGAAAGAACAATTGTCGATTGCAGAGGAAACATCAGCTACAGACATTCACGGTAAAAAATTGTCGTGTTTTCAACAGAGGCGAATTTTGTAACAATAGTGAAATTGACACACTACTGGTTTAAAAGTGATTATATCTCGAGAACAAAGCGAAACTCTCTCAACTGGAAAACGAAAACAAATAATGTTGCGGAGGAGATGTTTTCATTTTCCAACTGGGAGAGTTCCGCTTTGTCCTAGAGGGATAATCGCTTTGAAACTAGTGGGTCAATTTCACCATTGTTACAAAATTTGCCTCTGCTCGTGTATTCTGTATTGTGAAACAAGCAGAACAAATGCTAGAATAATTCGTAAAAAGAGTCAGTGCCAAAGATTTTCAATACCAATATGGGGTTCACAGCCAAGGAGCTTCTGATGCAACTTGACATGCATCGAGTGACATGTTTATTAAATGCTTTATTATTAGATTGAAAATTGTTTGAAAATGAATGTTATTGTCATGACACTATAACGCGTTTTTCTTTGTCCATTCGTCGTTTTAGCTTTCTAGAACTTCTGTGGAATTTATCTACTTGGAAATCAGGAAATTTTATTCAATGTTTAGGCTGGGAACCCTATGTCAAAATAAGCATGGCCGATGCTAAAATATGTGAACTTATGAGAATATTCCTTCCAATGGCGTAGCCAATGATCACAACTTGTTATCAATGACCACAACTCGTCATCAATAAGAAATACCCATTATGGTTAGACTTGTTACAATCGTCGTGATTATGCAAGACGACTCATCAACGACTCATAAAAATACAGGAAGATTTCTAGACTGGGATTTTCCTTCCCCATTCCGCTCAAAGTGACGTCAGAAAGTATATCAAAGAGCCAGAGTGCAGATTGTGTAGTCTACTAGTACCCACCTCAAATTTTGGCGACTTTATGTTAATATCGTTATTTAAATTCTACATCAGCAGAATATTACTTTTCCTTATTTAAATTCTACTTTCGTTATTCGTTTTAATATTTGAATGCAGATTCGTTGGGACTCAGTCGAATGTTGACTTGAGATCTTATTGTTTCGCATAAGCCAATGAAAATGCAAAAAACTAGGTAGGTACCAGGGGGTATATCCTTTTGAAATAGCCCTGGGAACGAGGTTGTGATTGTAAAAGATTGACTCTAATCTGTTGTGACGGGGGTAAGGACGTGGGTATTTTTGGTCCGATTTACTTGTTTCATCCCCCCCTCCCTATAGGTCAGATGTGGCTAAACTGGCTACGCCACTGAATTTCCGCCTGCATTTACCTCCTAAAAATATGACGTTTTTGTTTTTCATTGTTTACTAATTGGCCGTGTGACTCTTCCAGGAGTGAAAAGGTTAGGTTTGAGTTTACACTGACATTGAAATCATAAAATCACATATTTTTGAAACTTTGAAACGATTATTATTTTTCTAATTTAATTTATTCATTCATTTTTCAGTGACACTAGCTGGGATGTTAACGATTATCTTTTGTTGCTTAAAGGCATTCTAAAAACGTGGATAAATGTTTACTGGAGGTAGAAAAAAATGAAAAATAATTTGTTTATTAAATAATGTTTATTAAATTATGCCAGATTTCTTTCCATTTACTTTTCTTTTTGCAAATGTTTTTCCTATCTTGAAAACCAGCATTTTGCCTGATGTAAATAACATTATTCTTTCATTTGAGGTCTGTGAAGATTCTTAGCAAAAATATTATATATATATTTACAATGCTAGACAAGGACATAAAAACAGGAGTTTTCAATTTATATCTTTCCAAGTACTTACTAACTCATGTAAAACGAGGAACAATCGATTGCCTAAGCCCTTTGCACATTCATAAAGCAAACAAACATTTTCTTTTTTCGTTTTTAAACTCTACTTTCGTTATTCGTTTTTAATATTTGAATTCTGCCTTTTTGTTTTGAACCTCGAAGGATTCAGTCGAATGTTGACTGAAAAATTACGTGCTGAAAATTCCACGCACTTGATATTTTTATGTATTGTATTTTATATTTGTATTTTTAGTTATGTAATTTAGCCATATTATTTATTTAATTTTGCTACCATATCTACTTGACTCTCTCACGCCCGGATTCAGTTCTAACAAACAGTCAAATTCCATACAAGTTTTAGTATTTCTCAGAACATAGTACAAACAGAATAACTAAATGCATGAAAATAAGATCGCTAAAATCTCTTAAAAGAGTTGAAAATTCTGTCTCCGTTTCCCCCCTGACAAAATGACGTTTCACGTTGTTTATCAGTGTGCCATATGCTACTTCACGGGTTGAAGCCGTTAAAGTAGACTAGTACATTTTAGCATTGATGATGATGATGACGATGATATACCATACAAAATGATTTTAAATTTTGAAGACATACAGTAAAGACCTGCATATAAGGACCCTATGTTTTGAAGGTGAGCCTAACAAAGACTCTTAATTTTGGGGCATACAAAATTTCAAAATTCCCAAATGAAGGGGATAATCCCTTTAGGCTTTCATTTGGGCATTTTGAAATTATGTATACTTGAATTATTTAAAATTTTTAAAATCTTGTTTTCTAGTTCCTACAAAGTTATAGCATTTTTCAGAAATTTGCTGTAAAAATTCTAGGGTAAAGACTCTTAAAAGTTGTGGTTCTATCTTTTATGCAGCTCTTTACTGTACTCATTTTAATATACCAAGACAATAGTTAAATTATTACTGAGACATACTAACTTTGAGTTATTCAGCCAATTGTTGAGACATACTTATCTTTGTAGAATATGGGGAATAATAAATTACTTATACTGTTGTCGATGTGAAGAAATATTTCCGTGCACTGATTATGGTTCGTGTTCTTTTCACCCACAACAACCTAATTTTACTGATGACGTAAACCCTGGAAATGAAAGTGTTGCAAGCTTTTACCCATGCTGCAAAGCGGTCGCTATCAAGTTCAACCCAATCAACAGTAGCAAGGTAAATTTTAATGTTTATGTTTAATAAATCTGGCCACTAAGGAATTTAAACTTATTTAAACTTGTTGTATTTTTAATGGGAGAGTTTATAATGTGTGTACACTTTTTCAGTGTTATTTTAAGATCATTTACAGTTGAACCATGCTATCTCGAACTTCCAAGGCGAATGAGAATTTGTTGGAGATAGCGAGTTCTAGAAATAACTAAGGTTAAACCAACACTGAAAGCTCTCAAGGGATATACAAAACAGTTTGAGTAAAAGTTTACTCCATGGGGAATCGATTACAAACAGAAAAACACTTAGACCTCGCTATCTGAAACTCTCAAGGGGAATGAAAATGTGTTGGAAATTGTAGAGTTTTGGAGATAACTGAAACGAAATCAACACTAAATGCTCTCAAGGGATATGCAAAACAGTTCGAGTAAGAGTTTACTCTTTGGGGAATCGATTAAAAACAACCACATTTGAACCTCTCTGAATCAAACTCTCGTGGGGAACGAAATCTTGTCAGAGATCGCGATTTTTGGAGGTAACTGAAGCTGAGTTAACGCTGGAAGCTCTCAAGGGATATAGAACAATTCAAATAAAAGTTAATTCTATGGGGGAATTAATTAAAACAGTACAGTTAAACACTACTGCTATCTCGAACTCTGAAGAGAAATGAAAATTTGTTGGAGATGACGAATTTTGGAGATAGCCAAAGCTAAATCGACACTGGCAGTTCTCAGTGGGTATTTGAGTTAACCTGGGGTTTGAGTTAAGCCATTTCGAATAAAAGAGATTCAGCTGTACTATTTTTGAATTGACAAGAAAACTACAATTTCCAATGATGTTTCAATACTTTTCAAAAATTCTTCAGTTTATTCGATTTATTTTTCTAAATTTTAGGGATGCACATTTAGAAATCACGTCGTCGAAGTAAGTTCATCATGCGAAAGTTTACCAGCTAAAGTCGACTCGTGTATGTAATTATTAAATTTAAAAGATTTAAGATTAGCTTGAAACATTGTTTAACATGAAGCCACTTGCTTTTTATTTTAAATTACTTTATTTAACCCTATCACCCCTGGATTTATCTGTTGTCAACAGCAAAATTTTATCGAATTTTTATTTTGTACGAGGTAGCACTTACAAACTTACTTAATAGTAAGTTTAATCTAATCAAACCGCATTTACATTAAAATATGACGTTTTAGGTTGTTTAGCAATATGTGTGTATATCAATCACTTTTTGTGAACTTCACGATTTTTTTTTCTGAATGTAGTTTTTAAATTATGCCATCAGCATAAAGTTTGTTACAAATAATTTTATTTTTGAATACACAATTTTGGAATACACAATTTTGGAATACACAATTTGGCTGGTACTGGAGTTGCTTAATTTTCAATCAAAATTTGGAACTTAGTTTGCTTAAATGGTTACTTAGATGTTTAATACTGGGCTTAAATAATGATTAAAAATAGTATTGAAAATACTGTAATAGAAAATAGTACTGGGCTTCAACAATCTCTTTCACGACCACAGTGCCCTACTACAAAATTACAAGAGCTTGCTCCAATTACAATTAATTAAAAATTATCTCAGAAGTTGGGTTGCTTAATTTTTTAACGAACCTCAGTGCAGTTGTCTTTAAAGCAGTTATTTATTAAGGAAAGTCTTATTTTTTTATATATGGTTATGCTATTAGATTATATCTTAAAATATTATACGTTTTAGCTGTCATATGTTTCAGAGTACATATTGCCTATAAATGTTTTATTTTTAAAGTTAAAGGATATATGGATAATAACAAGATGTTGAATTCTCAAAATATCATTGATCAATTGCTGGCCCATAAAGACATCATTTGTGTTTCGCCGAAGCAATCTAGAGTAAAGTAAGCGGATACTTTCATTGTTAATTACTTGTGAGATGCAACACTCTTTCATTATTTCTTTTTACGCAATCAGATAAAACTTACAAACAAACAAATACAAGTAAATCATGACTACTTAACAATACTACAAGGACGAACTAGAGCAGATTTTGTAACAATAGTGAAATTGACACGCCAATTTCAAAGCG
>JAYJMH010057404.1:0-12687 GCA_036873815.1 Phacellophora camtschatica | reverse complement strand
CCCCCCCCCCCCCAACGTTTTAGTTGGTTTAGACTTTTATCATTTGGATGTGACCATTTCATAGGTGGGTGTTACTTTTTATAGTTAGGTCGATTTAGTTTTAGCATGTGACCTCTTAATGTTTAGGTGATTGAGGGTGACCTTTTTATAGGTGGGTGTGATTCCTTATGAAGTTTGCATTCTTGGGTGTGACTTCTTATTGGCCGATGTGACCTTACAATTGGTGGGTGCATATCCAACAGAAAGTTTTTTTTTGGGTGGGTATGAACTTTTTACCCTGGGCACCAGACTTTCAGTTTACTGGTGGGTAAGAAGTGGATATAAGGTGGGAATGGCTGCAAGTGGGTGGGTGTTAGCTGGGGGCACATTTTAGGCAAGCCCCGTAGCTGTCATGTTTAATAGATAGATGAAAATGATCTGAAATTACGATTGAGGGTGAATTTTAATTTTATAAAAGATTTTCGTATTTATATTTTTGGCAAGAGATTCCTTCAGATCTGCTCTGTTGACACAAGAAACTGACTCTACAGTAGACTCTGATTTAGTCACACCAATCTCACTTGCAAAGATGTGACTGTATTTATAAGCTTTTGTAGATAGTTTCATTTATTGTATATTTTCAATAGCTAAAAATTGATTGTTACTAAGCAACACTGAAAGTTGCTTATTTCAAATTATACTAAAGGGGTAAAGTTTGCACTGAAAATGTCATTACAGGAACATATTTCTGATTGATTGTTTTATGTTTTTGATAGAATGGAATTTGATTGCTGCCAATACTACCAATGAAGAACTAAAGGAAGTATAAAATGAATTCTGTCAGATGGAAATTGTTTGTTTTGATTTTTGAAATCGTTTGGAAATATGGTTTCACATTTTAAAACCTTTGGGGTTGGTTGATTCGTTTGATTTACACAACAATGGCAGATAAATGGAAGAATAACGAGCCAGTGTTTGACCTTCTTGATGAAATGTATTGCTGCAGAACCACATTACAAGATTATTTACAACATGTATTTATACAATACGCTGTTGACGAGAAAAAAAGAAGTTCCATTTTTGATTTTGGTGATGCTGAAGACAAAGAGATGTTCCAAAATATAATTGTAGCTTGTAGTTGCAGCATAAGCCTTATTCCAGAAAATTTAGAACTGTTCACATCATATATTTCCCAGGTAGACTTGATCCAAGCTATAATTGAGACACGATGCAATCGACACAAAGAGTTTGATCATATTTTATCACGTGGGTCATCGAGACAGAGGCATGACTCAAGTCATGGATGCATGGTATCTTCTTATATTGTTCAGAATGATTACCCAAATTCAATGGTTTCGTATCTGTCTTCATATGCATGGGAAAACTTATTGTCCAATATAGGTGGCGATTTGATGTCTCATTTGATAAGTAAGATGTCAATGTTCCTAAAAATGCCAAACAAATGTCTTGTGCAAATTTGTGGCAAACGTTTCATAAAGCAAGATATACAAAAATGTATTCATGGTTGCATATTCAAATCAAGAAAGGGAATCGAAGGACAAGATGGGATGAAAATTGACTGCGGAGATAAGGTCAAACGTGAACATGTATTTTTCTCACAAGAAAATGGAATTAATACCATGAAAAATGGAGTGAACCAATTACGGGAAAATGGAAATAACAACGCTGAATCTGGTATGATGTGCAAAGAAATGGTGACTGACCGTAGAATTAATACTACAAAAGATGGTGAAAACCAATTACAGGGACATCAAAAGAATAACACTGAGTCTGGTACGATGTGCAAAGAAATGACGAATGACTGTGGTATGTTGATTAAAAGTGCAGAATGTGGCATCCATGTTCCTGCACCTTTAAATTTGAAGAAAAGATTCTTTGAAGTATCTTTGGATCAGCCTCGGGCTTCGGGGACTAAATTAAATCCAATAGGAGTATTGGAACGAACAACAATTGATCTATTGGAAACCGAGTCAATTCTAGAGCATCCTTCCAAAAGGCAACGAGAAAATGATGTATCACTCCCTCATCAAATTGCAGATTTTTTGGATAATAAATGTCACATAATAGTTGAAAGAGGCAAACGTGAAGCTGTGAGATCAAAAGACACAAATACTGGTTCACAAGATCATTTTTTTGCTTTAGAATATATGCAAATAAATAAAAGAGACGTGGATTTCAAAAATGTTGAAGAAGGGGCAAATTCAAAGAAGGAAGAAATCCATGCATGTGGTACGAAATTAATAAACAATGAATCTGCAGCCATAACGTCAAAAATAAAAGGTAAGGATAGAAATATTAAAGCAGATGAATATTTTGGAACTAATCACGTTGAAAACGTAATTAAACGTAATCCTGAGAATGGTTCTAATAACAAGAGTTGTCTCGTTGCCAAAACACGTTCCAATGTAATTCCAAAAATTAGGAGCAGCAAAAAGCATACGCCACTGAGAGTTCAAGGTGATGAAAATAAAATTTTTAGAATGAGAAAAATTTTGTATAGCAGAACCAGTACTGAATCGTTGAGTAAATATCACATTCTACGGAATGTGACGGTTTCAAAGAAAGGTGCCAGTAACTTAGCAAGCCATGTATTTTCCTTTGATAAAATCTCTTCAAGACGCAAGATACCAAAGCCTGCAAAGATAGCAGAAACAGGGAAATACGTCAAAGAGGTTAGACTCAGTAAGAATCTTCAAAGGAGTTTAAAATTGCTGCGGAGCTGTATTAGAAAATTTAAGAAGTTGAAAATCAAACATTTGCTGAATGAGCTTTGCCCTTCTTCTTCAAATGTGCGAAAACTTTTTAAATCTTATTGCTCAAAAAGAGACAGGAAGTTAGCACAAAAGCACCAAAAACAACAAGGCAAGGCTGGGTTTGATAAAAAGCAATTGTTGCTTTACAGGTCTGCCGTACAGGATTACATACAGCCATACAAGGTACGAAAAATTCTCATTTTTAATTTACGTCACTAAGATCGTCACTAATTTACGTAGATCCAGTTTACGTTTTGCCTTCTAGAAATGAAAAAGGTATGGAGGGATTGACTGGCTGACAGTCATGAAATGAGAACAGAACGCTTACAGGCTTCAATTGAAAAAGGCATCGTGTAAATACCACGTACTGGGCTGATTTCGTTTAGCCTTTAAAACCAAGATGTACCTTATATGTAGATTACCTATGACACCGGCATTGTCCGGGAAACGGTGTCTAAGGCTACGAGAGACTAATTATTTTATGCATATAGCAATAAAAGAGGACTTAATATGAAATCTATTTTATCTTTGATGATATTATTTGCGGACAATATTTTTACAAAATTATTTTAACATCCAAACAGGTATTCTCATTTGTGAAAACTGTGTGCCAAAGAACTTTCCCAACAACTTTGCTTGGGAGCAAGAAGAACTGGCGCCAGCTTTTTGGAAATTTGAAGCGTTTCTTTAAACTTGGGAGGAACGAGTTTTTGACGCTACAGTTTATGATGAAAGGCATAAAATGCTCGCTTTGTTATTGGATGTACAAGTCTAGAAGAAGACAAAAGTATGTCCCACCGTCATTTTCAAATTGGCAGGAAAAAGTCTTGGGAAATTTTGTTTGTTGGATCATTGCCGACTTTGTTATGCCTTTAGTTAAAGCCTGCTTTTATGTTACGGAATCCGGCCCCCATCGAAACAAAATCTTTTATTACAGGAAAAGCTGTTGGAAAGCAATAGAAGTGCTTGCCAGAGACTCTTGCTTTGGTACAGACTTTGTCAGAGTGGAGAAAGATTTTGTTGAAGATGCAATCGAGAGGCATGGTGCTATTGGCTGCTCGAAGATTCGTTTCATTCCGAAAGCAAACAAAATTAGGCCTATTATAAATATGAAGATGCCTCACTCCAAAAAGAACCCTTTTGACGGTCCATTACCGGATGTAAAACTCAAGCGTTTGTTTAGTGTGCTGAAGTTATTGCAAGCAAAGGATGCCGAACTGTTAGGTAGCACAGTTAGCAACTTAAACGAAGTCAGAGTCAAACTAAAGAAATTTTTGACAAATATAAGACGTCAAGAAATTCCAGAATTGAAGCTTTATTTCGTAGCTCTAGACGTTGTATGTTGCTTCGATACAATACCGCAAGACAAGCTCATTACAGTGGTGAATGAATCGATGAAGGACCACGAATATTTGATAAGAAAATTTGACACAACATCGTACATTACGCACAAGCAAATCAAGAGCACGAGGAGATTTGTTGCTGCTAATGACCGAGATTGTGACCATTTTCCAACATTTTTGAAGAAGTACTTGATGTCTAAAGAAAGCAATATCTCAAACGCCATTATCACGGATGGTGTCTTTTATGCAACGGAGGAAAGACATGAACTATTGTCGTTGCTTAGCAATCATATCAAGCAAAGTTTTGTTCAAGTTGGAAACGATTATTATCACCATATCCAAGGTGAAGTATCACGTTTTTTGTTAGAAAACTTACAAGGGGAAGGACTGTAATATATCTGAAATATAAACACAAAACAAAATATTTTAAGGACTTTTCATTTTATTTTTTGGTGACAGTTAATGGACCTTTTATTTTTTTGTTGTTGTATTTTATTTTGTCTTAGACCCTGGTAGCACTCCAAATAGAGTAGAAAGTAAAATTCAACAAAAGGTTAATGCAGTTCTTTACATCCGATATAGTCGTAAACAATTAACGCTATCAACCCACATATTCACTTGATGTTTCTGCATTGTTTTTATGAAGCCAATCTTAACAAGAAAAGCTAGTACACGTTCTTTGTCACTAAATTCCAATACTTTTCCGAGATTTAATGACCAGGGTACCAAATCCTTATTAATAAGTTTCAAAAATTTTAACCCAAAAATACCTCCCACCTAAAAGCATTTAAATGTAACTGTGAGCAATGTATGTAAATTTGTTCACTTTCTTCTCAGGAATCCCACAAGGATCATTCTTGTCGACGTTACTTTGCAATATAATCTACGGAGATATGGAACGAAACTACCTCCAGGACTTCATCGATTCGAATGACAGTGTTTTAATGCGTTGGACGGATGATTTTCTGTTCATATCTACTTCTGAAGATGCTGCAGTCGAGTTCATCGCCAAAATGAGAAAGGGATTCCCAGAATATGGCTGTAACATCAACTGGCGTAAATCGTCAACCAATGTAGCTGTAAAATTACCTGACAAAATCAAAAGGCACGATGGTCAATGGTTTCCATGGTGCAGCCTACTTTTCGAGGTGACCACACTTGACGTTAGCGTTAGTTACAACCGTTATGTAGGTAAGTAATATAAAATTATAATATAAAAGAATCATACAGGGCTTCTTCAGAGCTAGATGAACAAAATTACAAAATAGCAAAATTTACAAAAATCTGATTGTTAGTCGGAGAGATGTGATTGGTGGATGTAAATAGTAGTACGGCTCTAAAAAAGCGTACGAGCAAAGTCGAACAAGCAATCTGTAACAATGGCCTTTTCCACACTCAAAAGCACATTAATATAACATTACTGTCTGCAGTGCATATTAACTGAACCTCGTTCCTAAAGGCTGTTTTTGCAACTAAAAACGTTTTCACCCAATGGCCCAGGCTTGAGTGATTGTATTTAACGTGCCGGCCTGCGAAAGTCTCGAGATGACTTGTTTCCAAAAGGGAACACGGGTGAACATGTCGCATCCGGGCATGGGATTTCCCCTCCGAAGGACGAGAAAACGAGTTAGTCAGTTGGCCGGAAGGTTGTCCATCCAAGTGTTGACCAGCCTAGAGCACGCTTAACCTCAGTGATCTGACGGGAACTTTTCAGCACGCTCAGCCACTCGCTTCCTTAGCTTTAATAATTTGATTGTAAATCAATAGGCTTTTGATGAGTACCTATTTTTCAGGTAAATCCATTTGATCCTGAAGCCGATGCACAAAGATATTTTAAAGCATTTTTGCATTTGGACCATAGATGTAACCATTATTCATCTGTCCCAGACCTACACATTATACAAGTACAATAAGCGCTGAATAATTTTTCCTGTGAAATGTTGGCAGTAAAAAGGGAGGGGGGGCGTTATACGGGTGAGTCCAAAACAACTGCACCGTTTGCTGCAACGTATTGAGGAAACTAGCAATCGAAACATGCAGTTTGATAAAATTTATGTTCTCTGACAGGCTAACTTAGCTTTTAAAATATTGGGTGCATCCATTGTCTCAACTGAGGCTCCAGAATTGAAATTTATTTGAAAAAATGCGCTTCCAAATAACGTAAAAATATTGGAGGTTGGTATGTGTTCATATTGTTAACATTTTAATCTTTTTAAGGGTTTACGAAGTGAATGAGTTTTTTTATTAAAATCAAAATTATAATTTCGACGGAGTTTTCTGAAAATTTCAAAATAATCTCTTCTCAGGGGCGGATCCAAACGGGTGCGGAGGGTGCTCGAGCACCCGTCAAATTTCCAGGAATGTGAAAAATGTGCCAAAAGACCAACTATTGTTTAGATACACCCTGCCAGCAGCACCCCTCACTCAAATCCCTGGAGCTGCTCCTGCTGTTGTTGTTTTTTTACGGTCCTATTTTTAGAAAACTTGTAAAAGTTTCTGTGTTGCACCGATATGTGAAGCAGCAATTTTTGATAGACACGCAATTTGACGGAGGCAATTTGATAGACACGCAACTTACTTCAAATGAGACAATTTGATAGACACACGAATTTAGTTCAAGTGACGGTATAACGTCAGCATTTTAATATCGGGATCATTTCATGTTTGTTCTGTAAAATTAATTGCGGACAGCGGGTAATGGCGGTTTATCAGGGGGGGGTCATTATTCAAGGTTTATTTGTTTTAAGAAACGTTTTGGCGGTTGATGTTATAATGGGAGTGCGGTATAACAGGGCGATATGATGGGAGCGCGGTATAACAGGGGTGGTATAACGAGGTTTAACTGTAACACTCATCTGATAATATTTCATGCTTTCTGACTTTGCACGCAGGACAATCGATTGGTGACTCAATCAGCTTGAGGTTGGATTCAAATCCAGGAAAACGACTGCTTTCACGGATGATGCAACAAATCCGAATACAGTCTTCTGCATTGATTCTCGATCCCGAATTGAATTGCCGAGAAAATATCTTGACCAATATCTATCGAATATTTCGTTTCACAGTGGTTAAGTTTCACTACCACGTTATAAACCTGCCTAAAGGTGGGTTGTTGGCAGGGACGCCGGAGCAAAGGAGGAGCATACCCTTCCTCGCTTTTCAGAAGGGGACAAAAGTGCCCTTTTTAATTAAATTGGCGTTCGATTTTATATCATAACTACTAATTTCTTTTCAACAATTCAACATATTTATCAACTGAAATCAGTAAAAATCAGTCAGGATAGTTTCTACAAATTAGTACAAAAATAAAAACAAATTCAAGCTGAAACCAAAGCCGGTTGTTTTTATAAAAACACATGTATTAACACCTTGCATTATGATAAACACCAAAGACAAATAAACTTTTTAACTACTCCTCAGATTTAATATGTAGTTGGCCAACTTCAATTCTTTTCCCATTTGCTCCTTTCATTGCTCCGGCATCGCTGGTTGATGTTCTTTCATAAAATGTTCTGTATTTTGATTTTGCATTTAAAATAAATTTTATCTTATTAAAAAAGGAGCCAGCTGTCTAAATTCAGAAAATGAGAATATTAACATTTCACTAAATTTCATTTGATCTTGTGAATTGCATTCTTTTAGCAGTTAATAATTTCTCTTAGTAATTGGAAGTTTTACAGATTGGATCTACCGTGTGTCCCAAAAGCATACAAATTCAGACTGACGTAGCCACACGGGTCCAGGAACAAGAGCGGTAAACATGGTCTTAAAATTACTCCGAAAAGGTAGCTTAAACATTGGTATATAACCTACACATCTGCCTTTCTCGGGGGAACAAAATATCAAGCGCCGAAGCTCAAATTTGTTATCGCAACCAAACCAGAGATTCTGGCGGACCATTAAAACAGGTTGACAATGACTTTCAAAGTAATTTTGATTACAACAAAAAAGATCATAAATAAATCTGTAAATATTTTGTGTCACCCGTTATTTGTTGCTTTCTTGTGACGTGTATAGAATTATTTCATAAATTTATTCCACAAATGACTTCTTTTTGATTTTAGACGGTCAGCCAAACGCGAAGCCAAAGTTTTTCAGACGTGTGGTGCAAAGTATTCTCAACGCATTTTGTAAACAATATAAGAGAGTGTGCGGGAAATTTTTCCGAAATATTGGCCAGTTCATTGAACGGAAGAAAATCAAACAGCTGTTTTTTGCTGCTTTTTTCAATGGCCTAAACAAGAAGAGATCTCGGTACAGCAAACTCTTGAAATTGATGCGGAAAGACTGCAATCTGAAACGAGGTCAAAAGATAGATGATGAACAATATTATTCTGAAAACGAGCTGTTCGAATCAATTTTGTTTTAAAAGTATGTCAATATTGATGTTCAAAGAGAAAAGAGAGCCAAAAAATGGTTAAACCTGAAAGTGATGAACCACTACGAAACTGGAAAAAATTATCCCAACAGTAGAAAAGTGATAAGGAATATTCCGACTTCAAACAGGCTGATTTTGAAACAAAACGCTTTATCTGTTTTTAGTTTGTTTTTAGTTTAATTTGTCTCAGTTATTAAGACATAGTTATTTCCTCAGCTTATTCCATATTATTATGAAGTTGTTAACTTGAATTACTTGAAATGAAGCATTACAACGAGGCCCCACAATTGAGAAACCACTTTTAGAAAACTTTTAGCCTAATCATTTTTCCCAAATACTCATTTCGTTTCTTATACTTGGGTTCAAACATTAAAAATCAAGATGAAGCTAAATAACATGATATTAACCAAATTAGGATGATTTTCTTTCAGTAAGTAAGTAACTATAAAACAAAATATCAATCAAAAGATATAGTCACTGAAGCCCTCTAGCTTTATTTCTTTAGCTTTATTTCATTATAATTAAACAGCCTGCCATTAAGCACATGTTTTAGAAAAGCTTTGAAAATCATCGAAGAAACCTGTTAACCTGGAGAACAGATTAGATCCATAATAAATAAACATTTTGTAGGATCTAAAAAATGGTTTCTTAATGGTGAGGCCTTGCTTTACACGAAATTAAGAAAACAATGGGATCTGGAGCAGCTCTGAAACAAGACAACAAACAAACGCAAATATGAACAATCAAACAAAAAAGCAGATAAACATGCAGCTGTGACAGTAAATCTCGTTGTTTAAGTTATGGGCTGCAGTTACACAATATCAGATTCATCACGAAACGGACACTTCGCATTCCATTTCGCGTCAATACTCTAGTGTACTCCGCTCCGAAGGAACCGTTACGTACCTGCGATGAAACGAAAGTAAAACTAATACAGCATAATGCAACTTAAGGCTAGGTCATGATCATAAAATTAAGCTGCGTTGCTGCAATTACGAAATATAGGAAACTCACAAAAATGCTGATTTGTCTAATGTCTCATTTCCATTATTCTAAAGGAAATGTAAGGAAAATACAAATGTTGTTTCAGATTGTTTCGTAACTATTTAAACTCAGTTGCGTATGCTAGTATCTTCATACAAATACACTTCTTAAAAAAAGGACTTGAATATCGGTCCAGAAAAGAGAAACACAATTCAGAAATTGAGATTATTTACAGTAAAATTTACTTTGACCTCTTTGAATTTTTATGTGGTAAAGCTCCATTTGACATTGAATTACATGGACTGCAATGTTCGAATGCCAGTTCATGTTCAATCCACGTTTCAGCTTCTGTAATCATAAAATGGAACACGTCGTAAGGATTTTTTTCTGACCTGTTGTATTGGCCTGTATTTGGGTTTTAAGAATTTTCATTTCTCCCGTTTTCGGAGTAATGCCAGAGAGTACTAATTTCTATAATCGTTTTCTTTATACAATTATATATAAACTCCTTTGTCTGGAATCTTCAAATTACAGAGGCTCTTCAACGATCTTGTCACTCTTTCTTGTGAACTCTAAAAGTAGATGAAAAAAATATTCAGAGTCGCATCCTCCATTTAATTTCAAATGATAACAGTCATAGATTTGGTCCCATTACTCGTGTAACGGACAATTGCGATTGAAATTTACACTGATTGTATGAAATTTACACTGATTGCTTTCTGGGAAAACTTCTTCGTCTAAAAAAGAAGAATGATTTTAAGCAGAAGAAATTACAATAATTAGAAATTTTCCATGCTGCCTGCTGCATCAAAATTTTGCCTTGGCGAAGAAGCATTAGATTATTCTTTGCAAGAAAAAAGGAAACGGGGGGGGGGGGGGGAGGGTGTGGTAGGGATGAAAAGACACTATCATTTGAAAAAGACTCCTACTAAAGTACTTTAAAACATATATGATACTTGCTGAACGTAAGAAAATAGCAAAATAAAGTCATCAGTACCTTTTTTATGTCTTTGAATATTTCTTCAGTAAGGATCGAAGCAAACGATTTCACGGCCACGACATCAAAAAGAAATGATTCAGTGCCCAATATATACATTATAGCTGGAATTTCGTTGACTTGGCAGTGGGCCAGTACTAAAATTGGCAAACAAACTTGGTATATATAGAGAATACTAACCACTCCATTTTTATTTGCATGATAAATTAAATACCAATCAAAATTTGAGTAAAAAATATATTCAATGATTATTCAAATATATTCAATTGAGTAAAAAATATATTCACTGTGTGAAAAAATTCACTTTTAGAAAAATATATAAAACAGACGTTGAATTATGTGATTGGCTTCTAATTCTAATTTTCATCTAATTTAAAAATAAGACTTACAAAATTTTAGGTTACAAACTGGTCTTTGACGCAAACTTAAAATGTGCATTAAAATAACAAAATAAGTACCAGGTGGGGTGAGAACAAGATCACAGCTTTTTGAATTTTTGCCGGGGTATTCTTGTAAATCCCGCTTCCATTTTTAAATTTCTAGAAGCATCACCTAATTAGCATAACTAGTGGAATGTAAATTGTATGAACAGAACTGAACTGGAAATATACCGAAAACATTTTAAAACCGTTTCAAATGTGCTAACTGACTTTTCAGAATGTCTAACCAAGTATTTTCATGCCATGTGTTCAGACTGAAGTCGTTGTTTTGCATCCGACGTGAAGTGAAATAATCTTACTTCAAAACAAACATCGTTTTTTTCAAACAGCTCTTTCTTTGCACTGTCAACATCGAACTAATTTGTTATCAAGATATCTATCACATATCAAGGTCCTGGTACAAAAAATTAATATGCGTATCATGGCTGTCATCAATAAACGTGAAATATTTCAACTTCGAAAATTGATATCTCAAGTTAGAAGTTACTAAAAATGTCAAGTTGACAATCAGTGAGTAACGGTAAAAGCTTTCCGTAGAGTTTTAGTTAATATTTTGATCGTTAAACTCAATCAAATCCGTAGCGGTATTTTTTGGGACACCCAGTATGTAAAATTCACGAAAGTTAAATGCATTGCACAAACCTGCAGCAGGAATGTCTTTAATCAAGTTTGGTGTCGCTAACTGCTCAAATTTGGTCTTCGTATGAAAGGAATCAGATTTCAACTGGTAAACAACGTCGTGTTCACTATTTCTTGAGGAATCTTGCAATTTACATTTGGGCATCGATGTTAAGATAATGACATGCTCTGGTTTAATTTTCTTGAATATCTGGAAAATAAATAAACATGACAGTGTTAAAGAATTTTGTTATGCGACAAGTTGATGCTTGCACGATTATGAAATTCTAACATACTGCTTAACGCAAGCAGGCTATGGGCTAAATATAGATATCATATGACAACACTCATGATTATTCATTTTTCATACTTTCGTGGACCTTTAACAGTTGCAACTGCTTATATTAGAGTTTACTGGCACGTGAAAAAACGAATTGCAGTAAAATCGGCTTTGATAAGTAACTTTGCCACTTTTCAGTTTAAGCTTAGCTTTTAAAGCTCTAAAAAGCAATAATGGCATGCGGACAAGTATCTGAATTTTTTTCATTTCAAAAACTGCAGTACACAAAACAAAACATAAATAAACACAGCGAAATGGGAATAAACGAAACATGTAACAAAGCAAAGAAATTTGGCCTTGGAAAATTGGCTACCAAAAACGAAACGAGAAAGAATTAATTGGTCTTAAAAGAGAATGGATATAAACGTGGCTGCAGCAAGGGGTCTGAGAAGTCTATAAATCTTAGTTAGTGAAATCAGATGGATTAGTTAGTGGATCAGTTTGGAAATATGGCTGGTGCGTTCATCCGTTCATTGACGTTCCGATTAAGAATAAATATTTAACACAATTTTTATCCACAAAATAGAACAAAATCGCACGGCTTTCCGTTAATAATATTATGAGCACAAAACAAAAATTACTGAGCATTTACGTAAGAGGGAGAATCCGTTTATATTCATATCGAAAGGATCTACCTTTGAGGCCTGATTTTATAGTCCATTAGGCATAAATGTCTGTTGCTAAAGCCCACACATTTTTGGAACGTGCTAGTCCCAGAGACGTTGGAAGCATTTGAATAGTGGGGGGGGGGCACAACATTTGAAGGGCACTTTGACCACACCCAGTTCTTTTATGACCACGCCCTAAACACCTCTCCCTCATTTCTGTTTGTAG
>JAYJMH010057393.1:0-12692 GCA_036873815.1 Phacellophora camtschatica | reverse complement strand
CTATTGTTTTATAGTAAATTTAGATGTATATTTAGCTATTGTTTTATAATAAATTTAGATGTAATTTTAACTATTGTTTTATAGTAAATTTAGATGTAATTTTAACTATTGTTTCATAATAAATTTAGATGTAATTTTAGCTATTGTTTTATAATAAATTTAGATGTAATTTTAACTATTGTTTTATAGTAAATTTAGATGTATATTTAGCTATTGTTTTATAATAAATTTAGATGTAATTTTAACTATTGTAATAAAATCATTCATGTCTGTAATTTTTTATCCTTTTTTTGTTTTGTTTTTGTTTTTAGAAATTATATTTTAAACCTTTAATTTAGTGGCATAATGATAAATTACAGATAAAGGAATCCAGATCTTGGTATATAAACCTATAAACATATGACTTATAATAAACACATGACTTACAATAAACACATGACTTACTTGACATATGAACCTATTATGATTTGAAGCAAATAAACAGAGTTAATGCACTCTTTAGACCAATAAGAAGTGAAATGGGCCACATTGTCACTGTCATTTTACTTCGTTTATATTTAGTAGGTAAAATTATGCCACTAAATTAAAGTTTACAATCTAAAATCTAAATTAAACAATAAAATATGATACATGCATGTTAGGAAAAAATCTACATATATATGAAATATATAAGTTTCAAGTCACGAACCCCAAACTAGAGTGACAGGGATAGCATTAAAAGATTGAAAAACCTTGTTTCTGTAATGGTTTCCATAATGATTTCATTGATATGTCTCTGTTCGTTTGCTTTAATTGTTCTTTTAACAAAGTTATCTTGTGATTTATACTCACCAAAGTGACCTTCTGGAAACTTGCGAATACCTGAATTCAAGAACATCCAAGGATTTCAAAATTTTATTAAGTTACTCAAATGGTCAGGCTCCAATTTATTGGTTTTTTTTGGGCTTAGAAACGAGATTGCTTGTAGTTCTAATTGGTGTGTATGTGCAGAGCGTTTTTCAGCATTTTACCACGAAGTCTCAATCGCATCACTGTATTGGTGATTCCATTAAGAAACACTATGACATTTATTTTGAGAATATTTTCATTTCCACAAATTAAGCATTATTACCATTGACAAATGAAGTTACTTTCTGTACAGTTGATTTTGAATGGTGTTCTTTCTCTTCTGTACACATGTTGTTTTATTAATGTTTTATTTATTTATTTATGTTTCATTATATTTTTGTTTCAAGCTCTTATGGGTCATTTTACAACACAACCATATAAAGAACAGTAGAAAAATATGAAAGATTATTCAAAATTTATGCTGTTTTATGTTCTGTAGATACAAAATTTGTACTGTTTTATGTTCTGTAGATACAAAATTTGTACTGTTTTATGTTCCGTAGATACAAAATTTATGCTGTTTTATGTTCTGTAGATACAAAATTTATGCTGTTTTATGTTCTGTAGATACAAAATTTGTGCTGGCTGCATACAAAACAGAGCCTTGCAAGAAGCCACCAAGATTATGCAGACAGGGTTATGCATGCCCTCAACATCATAATAACAGAGATAGACGAAGAAGCCCAATGAAATATAAATATAGGTCGGTGTTGGATTTGGCTCAGATTTATTTTTGAAAATGTGGAGTTTGTAGATTAACACTTTCACCAAGAGAAGGACCATATGACCTATTGTTAAACAACGTAGAACTGTTACTTTTAGCCTACGCGTGAAGTTTATTCTAATTTAGGTTGGTTTGAATAAATAACGAATAAACAGAACAATCTAAGTTTATTTTTTTAATTGAGTTAGTTTGTAAATGCTACCACATGAAAAGTGAAACTTCAATAGGATTTTCTTGTTAACTCTTTTACTCTGGAAAGGCCCAATGTGTGGCCCCTCCTATCTAAACAACTTAAAAACGTAATACTTTCAGGAGGTAAATACGGACGGAACTTGTTTTATTTCGGATATTTCAACGTAAGTTGTTCAATATTGTTAATTAATGTAATTATTTTGTATGTGCTATACTCCCTGCAAAACGAAGATAAGATTTTACATGTTAAGTGAAAATATCTGAAATCTAGGTATGAAAGAGTTAACACATTCAAAAATTTGTAGAAGGATTTTTACAGTTTCTTGACCTCTTGAAATTCTAAACTGTTAACCTTGTTATTATTTGTTGTTTATACAATGTTTATTAGTTATTTAATTATTTTTTGTGGTGTTATTTTTAGGTCTACTCCATGTCCTAACGTAAAACATGGTGATGAATGGGGTGATCCTAGTGCTTGTGAAAATGGCGACAGTTGCCCTTATTGTCATACAAGAACGGAACAACAATTTCATCCAGAGGTGAGTCATTCGAATGCATCTTGAAAATCTGTTACCCATAAAGTTAGTTCTTTACATTCCTTATGGGAATCTGTTAAGATTCTGTTGAGGTTTTTTGCAGAGCGCAGGGAGTTATTAAGATAGGTTTTAGGTGCTGTTTTTTGTGGTGTTTTTTTTTAGATGATTTTGCTGCGCAGATCTTGAAGAGATGTATGAGAAATAATTTGACAGTGTTTTATATGATGTTTATATATGTTTTTTTTCTTTTTATTTGTTGAAATCTTTCTGATGTCTCAAAGAATTGGCGGAAGGGGAAAGACAAAGAATTTTTACCCTTGCAAAAAAATATGTATTGATGTTTACATTGAATTATATGATCGCTTGTTTTTAGCAAAACGTAAATATATATTGTATTAACACGGGCTTTAGGAATCATTATGCCACGGGCTTTAGAATCGTGGTGTGTATTTTCTATTTTTTGGTTTCCCATTACTCATTAATTTTTTAATGAGTCCTACCACCCACATGGGAAAGAATAAAAACACAAGCTTAAAAAAACTTCCAGGGCCCGTGGTACTACTGACGATTTTGTGAAAATATTAACTTATATATATATATATATATATTTAGGTGGTTTATCGTATATATATAAATGATAATAATTGAAATTTATCTTCATTTGTGTTCACACAAAGATAATAATTTTTCCATTGAATTTTTTAGATTTACAAATCAACAAAATGCAATGATATGCAACAAACTGGCAGTTGTCCCAGAGGACCATTTTGTGCTTTTGCACACGTTGAACGTGAGCCGATTCTATTAATACACTTATGATATAAAATACAGTAAAACTCCCGCAAACAAGAACCTTGAAAACAAAAAAAAAAACTACAGACTGATCTTTAGAAAAGTGCACCCAAGGATAAGAACCCAAAATAGACTGATATATTTTTATTTTCTTAAGAAATGGTACACATTTGATTTTTAACGCTAAAATTTCTGTTTTTAATAGATACTTTATTGACATAAATGCATTAATGTCATTGCATTTGCAATTTGAATAAGTTGATAAATTAGTCATTTTTGTCAATAAGCAGTTTAATGTTTTCAAGAACAAATGCTAGGGAATTAGACATCAAGTAGCAATATAGACCGTTTTGATAAGAACATCACCCTGAAAATGGTAATAGTACGATATTGATGAGAATTCAGTCTGTTTAAATGAAAGGTAGGTCCAGCATTATATCATAGAGACGTCCACGGGCTGGCTTTCCTCGGATATATGACAAATAACACTTTATTCATTAAAATCTTCTTGAAGTGTGCGTTTTAAGAGCGAACAATATTTGTCATATACCTAGGGATATTTCGTGGATGTTAAGTCTCTATGATCTTATGTTTACCCAGTGGCTACTACATATTGATATTCTTTGTATGGCCTATATTCATCTATTATTATTCATTATTCATTCTTTTTATTGTTCATTATTTCTTTAGACTATGTTTTATAATAATAAAAAGGCACTTTTATTTCGCCATGTATCCACAGGGCTCATTGGCGCGTGCGCATTTTACAATTCGAAGTTTTATTTCATTATTATTTCATAAACAGAAGACACTCTTACAGTCATGAATGCGGTTGCCAAATGTGGAGGCGGAGGAATTTCAATTATATCAGATAAAGAGGTTTGCAATTATATTATCCTTTTTTTCTATGTTTTTTGCAATTCTGTAGTTACAAAATGTTTGAAAATAGCACTGAGTAGTTGAAGTAGTACATTAAAAATAATACTGGGCTTGAGCAGTCCCATTCACGGCCACAGTGCCCTACTACGGAAAGCATAAGAACTTCTGTCCTGTCTCAGAAGGAGAAATTAGTTTGACATCAAAAAATTCGAGACCCCCTAATATTTGCCACATAAGTTCAAGTCCCCCCTTGTCAGTCGCATTTTTTTTTTGAAGTACTCCTTTTATTGCGGTAAAATTTAAATTATTTTATCATCCAATTGTCTGTTAGCTTTTTACAGTACATAGTGTTTATTAAGAGATTCGGCACTGACTGGAATCGTTAATTTCTGCTGCTGACTAACAATTCTTGAGCTTTTTAGCATGATAGAAAAAGTTTATGTGGTTGTAATCCAAAAGAACTTTCAGTGATTCCAATTACCAAAGTTATCGTATTGGGCATAACCCAGCATATCTAATCGTGTCGGGCATGACCCAGCATAACTAATCGTGTCGGGCATAACCCAGCATAACTAATCGTATTGGGCATAACCCAGCATAACTAATCGTCTCGGGCATGACCCTTCATCACTTGTCCTATTATCTTGGCATTTTGGTGAAAGACATTTTGAGCTCAATAATTCTCAATTTATTCTTTTCGTGCTCTTTTCATTCTGAACACATTGTGTCGTTTGAATGATTTAAAACATAGGCTTTTTGTATTTGCATTTCTACAGTTTATTCATAAAGTCTCGAAACACAATAAAAACACAATAAAAACTCGCATAAGAACCTTATGTAGAAGAACCTTATGTTTTAAAGCGGTCAATCTACTCACAACATTATTTTAACTCCCGTTGAATTTCAAAACCTTTTTTTCAATTTCTTAGAAATCACAATATTTTTCAGAAATGTTTGATCAAAATTTAGGGTAAAGGTTCTTATATGCGGATTTCTATTGTATTTTAACCTCTTGTTGTTTTCGTGGCCCTGTACATTACTAGAAGCTATTCTGATCACTAAACTCACTTTAGTTTCTCGTGGTGTATAAACACCTTCAATCTACATTTGAACGTTTATTTGGCAATCTTGAGTCTTCAACCCTTTGACCCGAGGCAGGTTATATGGCCCATTGACAAACAACGTAAAATGTCATATTTTCAGGGGGGAAATGCGCGTAGAACTTTACAATCATTTTAAATCTTTCAACGTAAGTTTATCGTACAAATCAAGTTGGTTTGCATGTCCTACCCCCTCGCAAAATAAAACTTTCATAGGATTTGCCTGTTTAGCAGAAATTAATCCGGGTGTAAAAGAGTGTTTCGTAACTACGCAGATACCGTGGAACTAATTCGCAAAGGGATTTGATTTTGATAGAACGTGATGGTGCAATGACATATACTACTGATTAAAGACACGGCAAGAGGGGATTTGCATACAAGCATACAAAACCGCTGTCAAGTTGAACACTGAAAGCTCTCAAGGGGTATACAAAACGGTTTGAGTTGACAAATTTGTTTGAGTTAAATGAGTTCGAGTTATGTAGAGAGGTTCAACTGAATGTGAAACTTACAGCAGAACTTTCTTGCACACTGTTTTCTGTTATCGTTAATTGTAATTCTAATGTGAAATTTCTTTTTTTGGTTTTCTTTTTAAGCCATTTTTAAACAACGTAATGGATGCGAAGGAATTTTTAACTCGTTCCAGATGCTTTTATGAGTTTCCTTTTTAAATTGAATATTTTTGTTTGTGATACCCCCCGGAAAAATGAAACTAACTTCTGATTTGTCTGCTTACTATTTATAAATCCGGGCCTGAAAAGATTTTATAATCCAGTTCAAATATCATAACATTGCAATGTGATGTTTCAGATGCTTCAACGAGGCCTGAGTCAATCTTCCCAGCATTCCAGTCTAGGGGAATCACCTCTTCCATCACCTGCAAGTCAACAGCCAATTGCTCGACCTCAGAGATCAATGTCTACCTCTTCATGCATGGCATATAGTTCTGTTGCAGAGTATGGCATTAGTTCGAATAGTCCTTTGAGCAGCAGTGCTCCTTCGTATGAAAAGGCTCCTGGATCTGGTAGGCGCAGTGGCAGCATCACGAGCAAGGATGGCGACCAAGTAAGTGCTCGCAGTTTTTACTGATATTTTAATCTGTCTGTGATTGGTGAGTATTTGAGGCCTTAAGAAGTTTTGCGGGAGTCGAAAATTCCTCATCTGCATAGGCTACCTATATGGTCCAGGGTGCATTCCATGTAACTTTTGCCAGATATATCCGCGGTGGACATGCAAAATTCCTTGGCGTTCTGGCGTGACTTCAAGCTCACAACAATGGATTTAATTGATGATTGATTAAAATTCAATAAAACTATTGTCGTCTTGGCGTATTTTCTACTTCATTGGTGTGGGCATTACATGGAATGCACCCTGGCATATGGCCCATCACTAAACAACATATCTTCAGAAGGTAAATCCAGACCGAACTTTATATTAATTCAACTTTATATCAATTCAGACCAGACCGTTCGTCTTTCGAATGAAGTTGGTTTTGTATTTGCTACTCAATGCAAATGGAAACTTGAATGCCTGCATTGTAATTAAATCCCAGCGAGAAAGGGTTAATGTTTTCAATTTTATATATATATAATAATAAAATTAAGAATAAGAAATCGGTTACTGAAAATCAGACTGTCTGGTTTCTTAATATTTTGGCAAGTTTAGATAGAGTATGCTGTCGTATGCTGCCAATAAAGTGATAAAATGGTCTTAGCAATACTTCTCTGTTACCTGAAATGATTCTATTGTTAAAAAAAGTAATCAATTGTTAGGAATAATTGTAAATTTTTGACGAAAATCAGCCAGTGGCTTCTCTTAAGTCAGTTTCCTATTGGAGGGCTCTTTCTGTGTGGATTGATTGAGTTTATGTCGAAATACGTTTGGTTCTTTCATTTGGAAAATTCAGAATTGACTGTGAGGCAATCGACGCAAAAACGGTTGTGCACCAGAGGAACAATTTTGACTTTCATAATTGCCATGATAAAATATTTGTTGGAAGTTGTCTTATTAAGACTGAAGTTGGAAGTCTTAATGAAGATACGGCCGCATTTTGCTTTTTATTATCATATGATAATTTAAGAGCAGAAATTAAGTTGACTTATTCGCTTCAACCGACATATTCAAAATTATTTTTCAAACTGCAGGCTTGACTTTTACAAGCTGATTATGTCTTTTCTTTGAAAGATTAAGATTTTTGAAAATGCTTTTCATATAACGTTTGCTGTGCAAGTAGAATAAGCAGGCCACTTCATTGCAAAACATTGCAACTTGAAATCTTACTAAATTTCTTCATTTTATGTTCATATGTTATACTTTATTACGTTGTCGTTTGTTTCGCTCCTTTGCCTAAACTGATATCCCCTGCTCCTCTGCCTGAACTGAAATTTTGTGACACTCTGAGACCATATGGACACCAGGCTTTACTCATGCTCCTACGCAGCGTCTACTTCGTTTTCATGAAACGAAATATCTCTGCTTGTGATGTGATATTTATATTATTTATTAGACAAACAAGTCTTAGTCCCTGAATATTATTTAGTCTTATCCCCCTGAACATTATTTTGGACGCAGATACGCGAATCAAAATCTAACAATATGTGTTTTCATTTATTTTTTGTTTTTTATTCCATTTTTTTAATTAGACGCTGCGTAGGAGCGTGAGGCTTGACTTGTGTTAACTCATTTCAATACGTGGATCCAATATTATGTTTTTCAAAAATGAAAGACAAGTTTCGGTTATCATGATGCACATCGAAATTCATGGCTTGATAACAATCTGATTCTTTTTGTTCGAAGAAGAAATAATGATTTTGCAGCATAAAGGCTTGGTAATTATTATAAAACAGATCTTTTGTGAGTAAATTCATTCTGACATCTAGCCAATAACATCAACAACAGTATGCCTTTAAAATGACTGTGTCAGCAGCATTAAGCAGTGGATATTTGCAATCGCTTCTCCATAAACTATCAAGTACATGGCATCGAAAGGTGGGGTTTGTGAGGGGGAAAGGAAGCGCAATATTTAATCGCATTTAAATGCAATTTTTTGTGTAGACATCTATGGTGTAGACCATTGTAATGTTAAATGCAGCCTCTTTTTGCTGTGACCTTGCTGGTAAAAGTCATGTTTCTCAGACATTGCCACCATTGATTCAGCTGAATTAACCAGTCGAAGAAAGGACGGAAAGAACATAAAATTGCGGAATTATTGTGGTTTTTAAGAAAAGGTGAGCTTGGTGTAACAAATTGTGTTGATTTAGTTTTGTTGTTTAGTGAAGATAGTTTAGAACAGCTAGGTAGTTTAATTTTGTGGGATTGAACATGTGTCATGTTTGTTGCATTGCAACGACACGACTTCAGAAGTTGGATATGTTTTGCCAGAGTTTACCAGCTGCTTACCATCATGAAATATGCTTAGTTTTGCGATGTTGATCAATTAATTATTGAATTAATTTTAATTCGATTAAACTTTGTGTTTTACGAGTTGCCATTCTTTGCGCGTGGAAATTTTGTAATGGCAACTAAATTCTCCTCTGCTGGGCTAAGGCCTATTTTGTTTTTTTCTTCAAATTTCGTGTAAATGGTAATGAATGAATGATTGATAATTGATGCCACCTGCCAGGAACAAAAAGAGACCACGGGGTTGAACTCAACAGAAACGGAAAAAGATCTTATTTGTATGGAGTGCCAAATAATAGCGGCTTTCTCAAGCACAACATTAACGTTGAAAATCACTATTTATTTAAATTCGACATTTAAAATCAACATTTAAAATTAACGTAAAAAAACGAAATTTAAAAACTAATTTAAAAAACAACATTGAAATTATCGATTTTGAATGTTCTTATTTCCGACCTCCCTGCTATCTAATAATTTTTTCTTTAAGTTTTGTTATTTTACTTTGTTTAATCCATTATTTTTTTCATTTCTTTTTGTTTTCTTTCATATTTTTTTTCATTTGCATTTATCGTATTATCGTATAATTACTATGAGGATAATTGGCCACCATTCCATACATAAGCGGTGCAAACACATTTGCTTTGTTATAAAAATATTTTACTTCTGCGGAGGAAGTTGTTTTTACCTCTGCGGAGCACAATGAATATCACATTAACAGTTTTGTTTCACGCTCCTCTGCAGCGTGTTTCTTTTTTCCCACCGAAGGATTTTTCCCCTTCCTGCGAAGGAGGAAATTGAAAGGAAAATTCCGTTTCCCCCGTTTTTCTTTTCTCTTCAGGACGAGGCTATAATTTTCGTGAAATTGGGTGTTATGCTTATTTTATTTGATAAAATGTATACGCGAAAAAGTTTCTTTAAAAATTTCTATCGAGGTGAACTAAAATAACTAAGGGGGTAAACAATTTTTAAATTAACAAGACCCTGCAGAGGAGCGTGGTTTTGGTTTGTCATCAAGTCAAATGTTCCTGCTGATATTTTCCCATGCGCAGTTTTATGATTTCCTAAAGAGCTTTGGTAGTTCATGTTATTGAAAAATTCAACCATTAGGTTAATAGCCTACGTGTAGACCTCATGTACAAGATATAATGATTTGTAGAGTTCTGTGCACAGGCTATTAGGTTAAAGTATGGTTAAAGGCTTACACGAAGAGTGAAAATGTAATGATAGCATGTGGACTTGAACGTGTTTTTTTTTTCATTAATAATTATATTTATTTTTTAAATAACAAATACTTTTTTTACAGGTGCTGCCTCATTTTTCGACGGCAGAAACTCGAGCTTTGCACAAACAATCTTCCTCAAGCTCTTTCTATACTTCGAGCACAGTAGATTCAGTCGTCGAGAATGCATTAGATGAACTGCACCTAGGCCTTGAAGATATCGACGTCGGCGAATTAGATAGAGATTTAAATGACAATGCTTCGATTGGTTCTTCGATTGGTTCGGGTCCGCTAACTAGTGGAGTTCTTGGTGTTCTACAATCCGTTGGTTCAGATCCTATGACGATTCCGGGTTCGGAGATTATGCGTCATCAATCTTTTACGTCTCAAACTTCAACATCTCCAACTTCTCCACTTGGACAATTGGGATTTTTTAATCCTGTACAGGTTTGAAGTTTTATTCTAAAGCACATGTAAACGTTTAAATTTTTGGCCATAGACCATTACGGAGATTGCGACGTCATGTCGTAAGGGGGGCAGAAATGACTGTTTTGTATGACAATCGATATCGTATCGACGAAATTATGAAAATTCTGCAAAGAGTCATCTTCTATTCACATTTAAATTTTAATATTTCGATTCATATTAACCTTCTCTAATTGTCTGCCATTTTTACGTTTACCCAAGTCTTTCTAAGTAATAAGGAGTAAACACATGGAAATAAAATTTAAAAACATCGTTATTGTTTAGAAAATGCTTATCGGAATCTAAGTAACTAAATTTAAATATGAATAGAAGAAGATTCTTTGCATAATTTCTAAGATTTGATTGATAGGGTATTACAAACTGGGGCCACGGTCTCCTAGATGGTCTGTTAAGGTTTAATGATCAAAAACTTTGTTGATCAAACAAGAAATAGACTTGTAGAAAGTCTACCTACTAAATAAAGCTCATATAAGATTTATACATACCTTTTTCAGAATCATATTGGCTATGTAAGAAGTCCATCAGGGAAGAAATAGACTTGTAGAAAGTCTACCTACGAAATAAAGCTCATATAAGATTTATACATACCTTTTTCAGAATCATATTGGCTATGTAAGAAGTCAATGAGGGAAGAAATAGACTTGTAGAAAGTCTACCTACGAAATAAAGCTCATATAGGATTTATACATACCTTTTTCAGAATCATATTGGCTATGTAAGAAGTCCGTCAGGGAAAAGCTCTGGAGGACAGCCGTCGTCGTCTTTCTTCGACGGAGTGAACGTCACATCGCCAAAGCAACAAATGACGTCCCCACTTGGCTTAACAAGCGGATCAGATGCGCAGAGGCTTTCAGAAGAAGTCATTGCTCTCAGGAGCAAATTGTCATCGTTTGAGGAGTCTTGGAATCAAGCAAAGCAAGCTTGCGAGGCGTGGAAAAGGGAAGCTAATGAGCAGTCGGAGAAATCTAAATCGTTAGACAGGGAAAGGATGATGTTACAGATTAAACTAGGAGAAGTATGTTACTTTAATTGCTCATTTTAAAAGTATTTTACACGTCTCACTTAGGAATTTAGAAATCCATGTTACCTCAGGAGTTTGTCTACTGTTGTCTTTCATCGGTCGGTGCTAGATCATGGTGCAGATGAGGACACAGCAATCTTTAGATGTGTGACGAATATTATCAATTGTTATTTTTTATGCATATTTCAAAATAACTTTTTAGAACACGTGTTATTTTCTATTTATCTAGAGATGGTGTGTCCTTAACTTTATGGTGTATTATTTATTGTGTATTATTCTTTAGTTTTATAAATTCTTAATTTACAGAAACTCCTCATGAAAACTAAAGTTACTTCAGCTCATGATTCCGCGAAGATGATCAAAACTCCTGTTACAAATCCATTAATAAGTAAACTTTAGCTAAGTGGCGGGGCTGGAGGGTTTGGAGGCCCTTGGGAAAAGGGATCCTGACCCTCCTTTCTTTTAGCAACCATACCCTTTTATTTAACGTACTTAATTCCCCTTCCAGTTTTTATGAATCACACGATGATACCATTTTTTATCTCGTTTGAGTGGGATGAAATTTGTTTATGTAAATGCAAGCCAGCCCTCTTTGATGCGGCTGGTCTGCTATCTGGGCTGGCTTATCTCCTGTAAACTGACCTTTAATTAAAGTGGGTGTTGCGAAGCTGCATTGTAAAATATTATATCTTAATCTAGTGATTTATTGTTGATTATATTGATTACTAGATTGATTAAATTGATTACTACACTGATTCCACATTAACTATTGATTGAACTACACGCTGTGTTATTGATTGATTGATTACACGAATTGATTACGCTGTATGATCGAACGATACCTGTATGATGGAAAGGATTTGATTTTTTTTGACAGGCGGACATTGAATTAAGGAATCTTAGACATGAAATAGAAGCTCGTCATGGTGGCCCACATATTCACAGCTTAACAAGGGTTAGTGAATTAGATGCAGTTTCAGTTTTGGAATTGAAGCAAATATTAAAACAATTAAAAGTAGATATGGCACGAGTGGAAAGAGTAAGTTATATTTTTCCTTGGCCTCTATCAAATTACTTTTTTCATTTAAACATTTTAGGAACTTAATTTTAGTATTTTTTTTGCAAGGAATCATTTGAATGTTTTTTGTTGAAAATGTTTAAAATTTGAACAGTCTATTTAAGTAAATTAAGATTTTATTCTTCAGTAATGATCGTTTTGAAAATTATGATTCAAATGGCTGCCTTTTGGTTAAAATTTATATAGTCTATTTAAATAGATTTTAATTTTCAGTGATAAACTTTTTGAAAATTATTCATATATAGAGTACGTTCGCCATGAAGCGGACACCCTGAAATTCTAGCAGTTTTGCGACCGCGTGGCTTGAAATAAAAATAAAATCTAAGCATTGCTTGGCAACGCCTAAGAGCCCGCGAAAATTATTTTCTGACGCCATAT
>JAYJMH010057382.1:0-12693 GCA_036873815.1 Phacellophora camtschatica | reverse complement strand
CTTGGCGAGAAAAAAGTGTCAGTACCTGAGGATTACGCAGAGCCGGAGCTTCGTCAACATCTTACAAAATCATTCCCGAAATTAGAGGAGGCTGGTGGCATTTTCAAAATTAATGCTTTCATTAATGGGGTCAACAACATTCAATGGAGCTTGGTTCTCACATGACCTTATGCTACTGCACTCAGAGAAGTACATGTTAGCTGGAAAGTTACTGTCATGGAGCATACTCAATGGGGGTCCTGGACTCAACTGCCTATCAGTGGAAGGTTTCAAGTGTTGGAAAGGGATCCCATATGATAAAGCTGCAGCTGTGAATGCAATAGCAGATCCTGATTTACAAGCAATTTTAACTGCATTGTTAATTTGTAAGTCACAGGAGGAATTTGAGGATGGTATTGTCAACAAGTATTCAGATACAATTGCTAAACTCGGCTACACAAATATTTACATGTCAAAGTTCACTTGTAAAGAAGAAATCATTGAAAGTTTACTCAAGCAGTACTACATTTATGGTGTATCCAGTGAAGTCCAACAATTTATTACTGGAATGAATTATATTGGAAGCTTTGGTGACACAATTATGTCAAATGTGTTGCTGTTCCAGCTGTTGCTGTCAAATGATAAACCTAAACTAACATCTGGTATGTTCAAATCATTGTATACTATTGATTTATCATGTCAGGGGTCAAACAACAGAAACATGGAAGATGCTGTAATATACTGCTTTGAATTATTTCTCACTGACCTAGAAGAAGGACTAGTTCACCAGCTATCTCTTGAGGATCTTCTGATCTTCGTAACAGGTTCCAATGCTGTTCCACACTTGGGCTTTGAAAAACCAATCACTATTCAGTTTTACAATAATGCTGAAAGTTCCAGACGAATGCCTTGGTCCTCCACATGTGGGTTGACATTAAACATTCCCAGACAATGCAATGATCCTGATGAATTCAGAGAGATGATGGTTGAAGCACTACTTGGGTGCCATGGTTTTGGACTTGTATGACCAAGAAAACATTGACAGCTGCTAAATTTGTTATGTTTACACCGATAGGTTCAGTGACACTTAAAAAAACATTCTTGTTGGTAATCATTAGTAATGTGTTTCTCCCAGGTGGGGGCAGCATCATCTAACTCAGATAGGGGGCATTTCCAAGGAAATCTTGAGGTTACCCAAAAATATCATGGAAAAAAATCCCAAACCCAAAAATATAAGAGCATCTTTTTATTAACACTGCTATGCTATTTCTTGATACTTGACTGAAAAAAATAAAATTTTCCATTTTTAGAGCCAAAATTAAATTTTTAAGAAAAATTTTCAAACACAAAATTATATTAAATCCCAGACCCAAAAATAGAGGGCACCCCTCCCCCTGGGATGTTTCTCATGTAGAAATAGCAAATTTCTTGATTTAAATAATATGTATCAATCAAAATTACCTATAATTTGATATAAATGCAGCAACCAAATACCCAAACAAAGTTAGAATAATGCAGCTTGATCAATACTAACATCTAAATCACTACAAATGTCATATCTCTATTATTGGTGTCATGGGAATTGTGTGTAAAAGCATAGGGATCACAAGTATGGCACCAGTACAGGTGTTTTTGCTGAAGCAAAATTTAACAAGTCTTATAAATAACTAAATACCCTCAGGCGCCCAATAAACAGGAGGGGGGGGTCGTTATGAATGAGTGGTCAGCAAAAGTTTAAAATTCAATGAATGGGGAGGTCCTGCTCAGGGAGAGGGTCAGAAAAAACTGAAAAATTAACAAGCGTCTCTGCTCCCCCATTTATTTGGCAGATAAGAGTGTTTATACAGTTATAAATCTTTTTTATAACTGTGTAAAGAGTTTAAACATACATAGGTGGTAATATATTATGCTTAAAAATTGGTTTACCATATAATTAAAAGCTTAATTTTTTCCAAAGATTGCATCACTATGTAAAAGTAAGATTGCTGATAAATGGGAGTTTTTTCATTTTGCTGATATTTTTATTAATAAATTTTCAAATTAAATTTTCAAATTGCTGATGAATTGGAATTTTTTTTATTTCCGCTACATACGCTTCGTAAATAGCTTCGACAATCGTTTGTTACTTTTTATATATCGTTTCTTCTTTCTATTGAATAGTACTGAATGTTTTTATTGCTCCATACTGTGAACTGCTAAATCTCTGACCATTTGAAATGCATTCGCTGCCTCTAAAGGACTACAATTTACAGCAGAAAAGCCACTCTGGTTTAAGTTTGTTTGAATGTTGACAACCTGCTCCTCGCTCAGAGGACAATCCAAATCATCTAAAGTGACTGTGCTCTCACTTGAATCTTCAGTTTCAACCGGGCCATCCCAATCGATACCGTAATCCTCAGATACCATATCCACTTCCGGCCTACTGTCAAACAATCCTATTGTCCATAGTTGGAGTGGGCTCATGTTTCTTGCAGTCCGAAGAGGATGTCTAATCCAAGCCTGGATCCAGTCTTGGAGCTTAGTATTGATCAATTCTCGGAAGCAAAAATGAAGTGCCCATAAATCTAGATCGGATAAGGGATCTAGTAGGCCACTGCTTTCCATGACGGTGAACAGATCGTGGAACAAATGCAAAACGTCCTTGAATACATCCCTCCACAGTCTCTCTATGCGTTGGTTGTGCACGCTTTTGCCAACTAAAGCAGAGCCACGCCCAACACCTCTAGCTTCCAGCATATATCGAACAACTTCTATGTTTTCGCCACCTCTGTCGCTTCGCACACGTGATGGCAAACCCCATTGACAAGTTGCATCCAGGAAACATTTAAGAACTGTCGCTGCTCTGTTGTTTGTATTACAACTAAGATATACTGGAATGCGGGTGTAGCCATCTACGCAGCCATGCACGACAAACCCCCAACGTATCAATTTATGATTCCCATCATAGTGCCACAAGGCCAAAGGGCATGGAACCATGTAAGTTCGACGTCGTATGGAAACTGATCTTCGCAAATTCACACCGATTGGATCAACTCTCTGTAAAGATTGTCGAATCCTTCCTCTTGAAACCTTTATACCTGCAGCTGCAAGATAACCAGCAAGGTTCTTTGAACCACAATTCGGGTTAAATTGTTTTATGCTAGAAACACGCACATCTAAATCATCATCTGAAATATTGCTGCACCCCCTCGCCGTTAAACCAAACAAGGAAATTCTTCTTTCAACTGTCCTCGCGGAAACATGCAAGAGGCTGCTGATTTGTGGCACCGAAAAACCTAAGTCAATGAGAGACAACAGTTGCAGCTCTGTTATGTCAAAAGATGGTCTGCCCCGGGATCCAGTGTATTTTGATGGCACTCTTGCATTCTTTTTTATGCTCTCTACTGATCGACGTGCAGCTAAAATATCCGAATACACGTCTTCTGGCAATCGTGTTGTTGAATCAATAAAACTAATGGCATCAACAATCAAATCAATTCTTGATAAGATGTCTTCGAAATTGATATTATTACTTATATTTAAGTTTGAACATATATTTTCAATGCTTTGGCTTACAAGTCGTCTCAATTCTTCCATCCTATTTTCCAAGAGATCGCGTACTCGGCAGTCCCCGTGGTTCACGTCTCCTAGTCCTGTATGCGCGTGCGCAAACACCTGATTAATTCCAGACTCCAAAATTAAATGTAGGTGCGATTTCATACAATAAACGGTACCATTTTATAAAACAGATGGTACCATTTTATAAAATCAAGTAACCATTTACAGAACGGAGGGTACCATTTTATGAAATCAAGGTACCATTTTATAAAACAGAGGGTACCATTTAATAAAAAATATGGTACCATTTAATAAAACAGATGGTACCATTTTATAAAATCAAGTAACCATTTACAAAACGGAGGGTACCATTTTATAAAATAAAGGTACCATTTTATAGAATAAAGGTACCATTTTATAAAAGGGAGGGTATCATTTTATGAAATGAAGGTACCATTTTATAAGCAGACAGTACCATTTTATAAAATCACGCCGTGACAATTTTGGCGGTGATGGCACCCCATATCTACTAACATCAAATAAATGTATTACACGATTATTTTTTTATAAGAAAGTTTTTTTTCGCCCTAGTACTGAAACTTTCTAGCTATTTTCTGATTTCAGTACTAAAATTTTCTTAAGACCTTCTTAGCAAAAATTTGAATGACTTTCTGAAAAGAGACAATTTTTATACACACCCTTTACTTCGCGCTTTAGCGATTTCCTTTTCAAGGAAAAAATATTTCACGCTTTGAATGAAAATTTTTCCTTGCAATTTTGACTATATAAATATTTCTTCTTTCTTATGTTTTAAATATCCAGTACAAAGCTTTCTTAACTTTTTGAAGAGCCGAGTACTACTTTCTCACAAACGACTTTCTTATAAAAAAATTAACGTCTTTTATTTTTATATGCTCATATCAAGGTGTCTCAAAAGAAAGGTAACATCTTTGATATGCAAGGGATACCAAAACTATTCGATAAACTATACAAAAACACAATGTATATATTTGATTTTTAGTTATATTTTTGAAGCCAGTGTTTTATAGGCAGCCCTTATCTATAAACCTCTCGGCCCATTGTCTAAAATATTATACGGTATTATTATTATTATATAGTCTGAAGACAAATATATTATCTAATTTTATTTATTGCAATCTATGCAATGATCCTTCATAGTTAACACAATTCGCTATATCACTCTTAGGTGCCTCATACCCCCCTAACTAAATTTTAAAACCATCTAAATATTGAAAAAACCAATGCTTGGAGTGTTTGGATTGAGTAAATACTCCAGTGGTGTCGGACGCTGTTACAAATTTGGGGCGGGGGCTTATTTTTCTCAAAACAATAGAGAATAAAACTTATCATTATTCAGTTGTTTTAAATCACCATTGTTCTTGCAAATATTGGGGGACTACAGACCCCCTGTCCACCCGCTTCTGACGGTGTTTTATTCAGGGGATGCTCACAGGATCGTTCTTTGGAATTACCTTATGAATAACTGCTTCAAAAGGTATCTTCAAAGTTCATGAATGTTTTTAATTGTTATTCAATTTACATTACAAATCTTACAGTTTATGTCATCACAAATACGGAAATTTTTCGTGGCTTTGAGCATAAATCTTATTTCTTGTGACAATTAAGATCTCTAAGTAAGTAAATAAGTATTGATTTGCCACTAAAAAAATTTTTACAATGTTTCAAAAATAAATTAAGGTTATAATATTTACACAATAAATAAAAATACAAAGATAAAATCGATAAAACACACTTAAAAATCACAAAACCCTAACTAGAGTGGCAGGGATAACATCAAAAGATAGATATGACCTTAATTCCGTAATGGTCCCTTTGAGGCGTGTTTCGAGGAAAAATAAAACGTTTGTTTTTACTTGAAGTATTTAAAAATACAGCATAAAAAAAGTCAAATCCACACGATTCTTTTTTAATTCTGGAGTAAGTTTTCCATGTTCTGCATCTATTGGGAATTTATTCGTATTGTTTTTACTATTCCCAAGTGATATTTTCATATGTTTGTTAATGTATGTATGTTTGCGCTTGAGGCGCTCAAGCAGATATCAACCATAGATTTCTTTGATAATACTACAGTGCTTTCACATGGAAAACCACGGGCTTTAGGAAAAGTTTGTATTTATTCTGTTTTCTACTTCTGTTTTTTTTTCATTCTATTTGTCCTACATTCCGTGGTTTGAATTCGGTTACAGGGAAACAAGAGGAAAGCTGTGACCAAATTCAAACCACAGAATATAGGACAAGTAGAATGAAAAATGTAGAATGAACAAGTAGAATGAAAAAAAAACAGAAGTGGGAATAAACTTTACTTTTCCTAAAGCCCGTGGGAAAACAGCTAGATTTGCTCCAAGTCAATTTCGTTTCGTCAATCAGTTAAAATAGATAGACCTCAGGATTTTGAGAAGATATTTTTGATCTACTCTAGAATACTGCACCAATAGAACACCATTGATCATCAATATTATATTGTGGACCAGACCTATATCTATGGCTAAATATAATATTTGTGTTTTGGGTAAATCTAAACTACTATCTACGATCGATTATGAAGTATCTGGAGATGATGTTACTAAATTTAGTATATTCTTTGTCATTCTCTAAAATTTGCATGTTGTGTCAAAATCTTATCAATCAAATTAGAGTGACATTATCATATTACAATATTTATTAAATATTATATTAATCATAATATAATGCCATGTGCACTACTTACGAATGTATGGCGACAACAGAGCAAATTACAGTAAAACTAGACAATCACAACTAATGCTAAAATAACAAAATGAAGAAACGAGAGAAAAAAGATTATGAATTTGGATTATTAGTCGTGGTTGTGCCTTTCTCGTGCTGACTTATAAAAATTGCATAGATCATTAATGGTAGGTATTTCTGTATTGGAGACAAAATAATATTAATGATATTAATGACTATGATTTGTACATTTATATGATATATATGTATACATACAAAACTAATAATGATCTGTACATTTAATAATGTTGGTACATTAAAGTAATTTCAAGTGTGTTCGTCTTAGGCTCATGCTGAACTGAGAGTTTTGGCTAAATGTTTTGTTCGTTGAATTTATAGATACAACATATCTACGAACGATTAGGACAACTGGAAAACAGATTCAAGCTCTGGCTCTGTTGTCGAAATAGGCCCAAAAGTGGGAATAACTGAAGACAAGGCCAGCTAACGACTTAAGGTTACTGGACCCCTTTTTGGAGGTGATTTTTAAAAATTAATTCTCTGTTGTCGGCTTTTAAACAAATCATGTACATGTATACATCATTCTGTGTAGAATTAAGTAGAGAATCCATGAAAAAAATGGGTAAATTTTTATATGTATAAGCGCAAATGATACAGTGAAGATTTAACGCAAAATTGACCACCCGCACGACAAATGCTCCTTGTACCTCCCCTTTTGCTATTCAAGTAAACAATGTATCAGTAAAGTGCTCAAGATCATCAACAACCAAGTGTCAGCGAATTTCGATATGTTGTTTTTATCTCGGAATAACTAACATTCAAATTATTGTTAATGGTTTTATAAGACTTTTTCTATTTCAAAACCTTTTAAAAGTCGGACTGTTGGATTGCGGGAAAAACCCTGACACTCTTTCGAAGAACAATACTTTATGACCCCTTGCGTAAAATTTCAATGAAATTGATTGGCCCGTTAGGTACAAGGAGTTTTAGAATGCTAGCTGGTGCCCCTAAATCCTGTTCTGAGAAATCGAGCTTTTAGCAGAATGGTAAAGAATTGGCGCGAATATTCGGTTAAACACTGTAAACTCAAAATATATTTAAGGAAAATGATTAGCATTTAAACCCCAAAAGTGTGCGCATTAATTCTGTGGTTAAGTGGGTCGGATTTGATCTGAGTAAGTGCTTTTCCCGCCAATTTTCAAAGTCAAGGTATTTTTTATTTGAAAGCTTAAAATTTCATTAAAAAAACAATGTTAAGTGTGAAATTAAATTATTGAGATATGATATCCAATGACTGAACTATCAAAATATGATAACAACAAAAAATCAATTTTTTTGTGTCTGAAGGGGTACATTTTAAAGGAAAAAAGAACTAAACATGTATAACATAATTTAAAAATTAATATAAATCGATATATATTATTGTATCGAATTTGTACTAACCTTCTATTTCAATTCGATTTCCTTCCTTTGAATATTGGCAAGAAAATTTAATTTTTTTTTTCGGTGTTTAATATTTCTCTTAATAACTCTATTTTTTCTGTAACCGTTGAAAAATTTATTTGTACGTTTTTTTGTCCAAGTTGCAAGAATGTTTCTCTTTGTTTTTCGTTATTTTTGCAATCAAATATAAAATGTATCTCATCATCTATCGGTTTTGTTTCATTTGTACAAAACTCGCTTGCTCCTGTCCAGTTTGTTTTTTTAGTATCTTCCAGTCTCTATTCTTAATTCATGTGCTGACAATTCTATTGGTTCTGAAATCTATGTATGAAAATGCTTTTCTACAATTGGTTTTGCTTTGATTAGTATTGCTTGTTTATCTGATCATATTGCTTGTTTGCTCTTGCCAAATTTGGTGGAACCTCTTTGTCAGTTTTTCTTTACAAATTGTTTTAATTACATTTATTAACCCAATCTGGACCGGGCAATTTTGAGCAACGTCAGACCGGGGGGCCAAATTAGCCCCCCTCTCCTAAATCAAAATTGGTAATAGCTACTGATTTGCAATTAGGACAAGGCACTGACATCATGATGACGTCATAAAAACAAATTTTTGAGGAAATTTTAAAACTCAAAGATGGGTAAAGTTTTTTATTTGCAATTTGGACACAATGTTGTAGATAGAAATTAGAAAGGACACTAAAACCATTTTCCTTCAAAAAGCAGGTTGTTTTGAATGTATATAAACTTTTTGTAAAATTTACGCATGCGCAGTGAAAAAATGTTCTTAAGCTTTAGAAATAAATTTTTTTGTAAAATTATCATGTGTCATGATTTATTTAGCTACATTTTACGGTAAAACCATGAGTAAAACTCATGACAATGGTCTGCATGGCAGAAAATGGAAGTAATAATGACGTAATCAAAATCTAAAATTAACTTTAATTTTGATAATGTCACAATGTGCCCCTGTGCTCCATTAATATGCTGACTAAGTTTCAAACTGAAAGCACCTTTTAAAAGAAATCTACAAAGCAACATATAAATATACAAGTACTCTCTCAAAAATCCGTTGCCATGACAACTGTAAGCATATAAACATGTAAACAAACACATTGCAACATTTCTAGATAATATTTAGGAAAAGTAAAAGAGCTTCATAAGCATCTGAACAACGCTTCTCGAGTTGTTTTAAAAAATGTCGGAGGGGGGCTAATTTCGCCCTCCTCCCCGGTCCAGATAGGGTTAAAGAACATACTTCATAAGAACATCGAAGCTGGAATTGTCTAAACAATTTGAACAAACTAAGAACATGATCAGCCTCAAAAAATTCAATAGGTTGTGTTATGAAAGTATTTTTACATTTTTATATTTACACCGTATATTGAATGAATTTTTTTCATATTGCTTCCAAACAGTTTTTTCTGTTCTTTGTCTTTACTGATTTTCGATTTAAGCTCGAATTTAACTCATAGCCACTTGAACAGTGAACTGATGGAGAAAACGGAACTAAATACACCCCCGGTCTCGTCAGCTCGTTTTTTAGTTGTCTGTAAAGTCGTATTCAAATTTTCAGTTCAGGATATCTGCTTTTCCCCTTGAATCTGATGTTAACATCCCATTTTCTTTTAATGAAGTTACTCCATTGTTGTCGTTTATACAATGTTTAATGAATGTCCAGAATTTTTCCTTGAGACTGTAATTATCAATTGTTGGTGTTACAAGTGATTCAACGTAGGTCCAATATTATCTGCTAATCTTCTTTTGTATTTCTTTTTTAAGGGTGTTTACTTTTGCAGCAGGTTTAGCGTCCTTGTTTTTCCTATACCTTCTCTATGATCTTTTCTTTTATCCTTCATTTTTCTTTTCTTGAATGTAACCCATGGTATTTTTTTTAGCTGCTATGACTATTCCACCATGGGCATCACCTCCCCTGCCCCTCCTCTTTATCTAGTAATCTTCTGTTGGGAAACATTCACTATTAGCCACTGATGGTGATAGCCAAGATTCTGTTCCTATGATAACACTTAGCTTGATGCTATTTGCCATATATGCAAACTGTTCTTTCTTAGTCATGATACTTGGCAGTTGAAATTTACCACTGTTGGTACACTAGGTTCTATTTTTGGGGGGTCTGGAGATGTCACTGGGCTAAAGTTAGTGTTAGTGTCTGCTTCAGTGGCTATGGTTCTCTGTTGTTGGTACTTGAATGCTACTATGAGATCAACACCGGAATTGTAAAATGAGTTATATGCTTCACAGTCTTTAATAGTGCGTAGGCATTTGTAAAGAACAAGCATGTAGTGAAGTTGCTCAAGAGTTCTTTTAGGATATGTGACAGTCCTGAATTTCATGTTGTTTTTCTGAAATTTCGTGTTGACTGCAGCGAGACTAAATTGACTCATGAGTTCAACTAACATACTCCCATTCCTATTTGTTTCCCTATGGTACTTGTATGGTGCATCATTAAGACCTAGCGTTGCATTAAAGTCACAACAGACAAATAGCATATTGTGTGCTAGGATATCAGATACAGCAGATGACAGTCCATCATGGAAGGCTGGTACCTCCTCTTCAATAGCCAGGTTTGTAGGTCTATAGCAGATGATTATGTCAGAGATTTGTTCTGTATTTAACAATTTTATGTAGGCTGCTACCGATGTCACCATTACTGGCATTACTGTGTTTTTAGTGGCAAATGAGGTAATCAGGTGAAAATTGTCCAGTTTTTCAAAAAGTAACTTATCTTCATTGTAAATTATATCTTTTTGCAAGCATAAAAAATACATCTTTTTCTCTGTTACACAATGAATTAGTTTGAGTTTTCGACATTCTTCTCTGATCGTTCTGGAGTTGATAGTGCTTACATGTATGTTAAACATACGAAAATTATTTCGATTTACAAAGTTTTTTGGTATTCCTTCCTTGCCTCTATTATCAGACACATTCCTTCCTGCTGGATTTAAGATTGTATCTTTGCTGGAAAGTAGATAGTAAGCATTCGTGTAATCCATCTGCTTTGGTGCTGCATATCCGGTCCACAATATTCGTGCTGCGTTTGTGAATCCGCTTGTCGGATACAGCTACTAGGCCAGAACAAATTATTTAGTTATTCAACAAATGTTACAGTAAATTCAGTCATCAGTCCGAGCATATCATGGGTGAATAAAATTACCTAGTGTAATCAATATTAATCTAGCGTAATAGTTGATATAATCAAGAAAATAAGAAAGCAAGCTTAGTTGTTGAGTGTGACCTGTCGGTACTTCACAACATGTGGTGCCCAAAGTGAGGCTGACTAATTTTTACTCAAAATGCGAACGCCAGAAATCCATGATCAATGTTTTAAGAGACTCGTTCAAGTCAGAAGCGCTGGGGAGGGTCGTTCCGCTATCATGCGAGCATGGCCTAGTTGTTAAGGCACCGGACTCATAATCGCAAGGTCGTGTGGGTTCGTATCCAACCAAGGTCATACTTGCTGCGAAAGTGTGAGGAGAGCTGCAAACTCTCCGTAATTCCAGGCAAAGGCAAAAGGAATCACGAGGTGTGATCACATCGAGAGGAAGGACCGGGGTCGCCCTGCCGGGCCCCCCTGCGCCAAGCGCAGAAACCCATACCTTGCAAGAATAGCCAGTGTATGTGCCTGAAACTGAAAGGTTATGTATAACCCGTGTCCACTGATGGAAACAAGTCATCTAGAGACTTTCGCGGGCTAGGCACGTTAAATACGATAACTCTTGCACTTATGAAGTTGGAGGAATATATTCTGAGCATCGGCGATCCACAGATTGCAATCGAAAGCAGCCATACCCACAACAAATCTCAATGCTTCGACGCTGAAAACAGAATTTTTTCCAAATTCTACGCAACCAGAAGAACATGAAGATATTAAAAATCGCAGCATCAATTCGACAGTATCGCAGAGAAGAATCCGGCCCCCTCCCCCCTCCAAGATCAATTTACCCAAGTTTAGTCGCAACATAACTCATTTCAATTATTTTTTGAAGAGACACAAATGTGCCTTTTGTTCGAACGACAGCATTTCTAAAATTCAAAAATGAACCATTTGATGAGCTCGTTCGCGGGGTTCGCACATCGAGTCATTGAATGAATGGCAATGACAGAAGAAATTATCGTCGCGCAGTGGAAACTTTGGAAACCAGATTTTGGAGCAAACGAAGAATAAAAAGTGCTCATATGCAGTCTGTGCTCAAATTAAGAGACTTCTTTACTCTTTTTTATTATATCAAGTTGAATTGTAAGTGTCATGCATTGGTCGACTAAAAGAACATCTGTGCTTTGACATATGTATGTCACAGAACAGCAAGTAAATCTGTCTTTGTTTCCATGATTTTATTTGATAAAAAAACAACAAAAACAACCCACAAAAACAATTATACTGCGACTTTGGACACTAAATATGAAGTATCATACAAACTGGTGATATCACTAACCCCATCATTATTCTAATCACTATTCATTAACCTCAACCTTATTCTAAACTTCAAACCCCTACTCTATGGAGATATTTTCTTTAATTTCAAACATAGCAGAGAAATGTTTGGGCCACTGGTCATGTGCCCCCACGAGTCTTGTGACTTAACATTTTCTTTGTTTTCATGACATTTGGGCAGGTGCTGGAATTAAGAAGTTTCCTCTCTCCGGGGTTCGTTCTCTTGTTCTGTCTTGTGAATGGTTACACAGTTCAGAAGTTGAAGGATACTTTTACAGAAGTCCAAATACATGTATGTATGTATGTATAATTCCACCACTAAATTAAAGTTAATAACCAAAAATCTAAATTAAACAATAAAAGTAATACAATTTTCTAAATGTTAAATAATATAAATATGATAAAATGTTAAAATCTAGTCAAAATTTAAATATATAATAAGTTTAAAATCACGAGCCCCTAAACTAGAGTGGCAGGGATAGCATTAAAAGATCGAAAGACCTTGTTTCCATAATGGTCCCCTTAGAGGTTTG
>JAYJMH010057371.1:0-12697 GCA_036873815.1 Phacellophora camtschatica | reverse complement strand
AACCCATTTATTTACGGAAGTGTGGATAAATATTTCAAGCGAGGTTTTATGAAGGCACTGGGGTTAATTTCAACTGACAGTGTTGACCACCAAACAAATCTGTCGAGAATATCCACTATTAAAGGCGACCGTCCTTCGCCATTGCTCGACAAATGGCTACCTCCTGAAGTTCCAGAAACATACGAAAGGATGCCAGATTTGAAATCGGTTCGATTTCAGAGCACAACGTCGATTCGTTTTGATAACAATAACCTGAAAGAAAAACACAAAATTACCGAAACGTGCTTTACGAACAACACTTATGATGGAAGGACCAAAATCAGAGAAACTTTAAACTCTGATATTGAAATGACCATCGACTGCCAACATGGAAATATCAAAAGCAAAGGCAGCTTGAATAATGACTTTTTGACTGAGAAAGAGGACAATTATGAGAAATCTAAGAAATACACAGAAATTTGTTCCAATGAAGATAGCTCTATGGAAGGGGAGCAAGGATTTGTGAGCTTAATTTTGTACCAAAGTAACAATGGATCAAATATGGATTTGACGGAGAGCAACGATGACGAAACAACGGAACTATTTGTGGATCTTGATTCCGGCAAGAATGTATATTTAAATAATCACAAAAAACACGACGTTGTTTTCTTTGACTTCTCAAATTTAGAAGACTTGAAAAGAAGCTTCCAGTTGTCACAAGAGACAAACATTTAGTTGATTTATCAGCAGTAAATAGTCTCATAAATTCAAAAATATATTTGTAATAGAATATATTTGCGATTAAAACGTTTCTTCGGAAGTAAGATAATTTTTTTATTAATTCGATGTGACGAATTATAACTTTCACGCTCAGGAATTATAACCAGCGTTGACCGGTGCGTCGCATTTAAGGCACTGTTCACATAGGATATCATGACCGAAAGTGACCCCAAAAGTGGAACGGAACGATTGCGATTGCGATTGCGTTCCAAAAAATGCGTCAACGTGGCTGAGGAAACCAAGAAAACTGATTTTGCTCAGCAAACTTATATTTCAACACAAAATAAATATGTTGTTGAGTCAGATTCAAAAAAAAATTTCTTCCATTTTTTATTTTTACCAGCAAAGGCAGAATCCATTTTGGTATTGGTAAAGTCAAAAATTCTTATATTTATTTTCGAGAGTCCTCAGTATTCAAAATATTCATTATATTTTTGCGGCAGAAGTATTAACTGGAATCATTAACCACTGAAAGCATAGTATTTGCTTCTACTTGGTACGTAGTTAATAGTTTTATATGCCAATAAGGTACAGTGAGGCCCTGCATTTAATAAGATAGCATCTTTCAGGTGGAAACCTCTTGTTTCAAAATAGGGTTAATTTATTCCACCGCCGCGGACCTTTCTAACATACCCCATATTCCGCCGCAACATTCTTGTAGTTCACCAACCCCCCCCCCCCCCAAATTGAAAGGGATTCAAAGAGCTGTGTAGATAAGATTACGAATCGCCAATCCCACATCCCGCCAAACTTATATTGTGCAATATGCACCCTCATCAGTCGCTAGTTGTATAATTTAATTAAATTCATAGCCAAAGCAAGTAGTATATAAATTCACGCTTTAAGGTTACCAAGGAGCATTTTGGGATACTCCTTTTTTGTATTTCTTCTAATTCTTCTATGAAAACATCAAACCCTCTTTTATGAATGATATTTTTGATTTAGGGTGGATTTTTGTAAGAGTTCTCGGAGAAACCCATATGGTTTATCTCACCGCAGACCAAATCAGGTAACTTTTGGCACAGTTAGTCTCAGTCCCTTGGCACAAAAACTGTTGAATAATCTACCTAAGGAGCTGAAATATCCATGAATCAACATGATTTTCAAAAGGATGATAAAAAGATGGGATGGGATAATATGTAAATGTAATATATGTCGAATATATTTTTAGGGGGAGGGTTTCGTGGCATCAGTACAATCATCTTGTTGCTTGTTTGAATTATTTTTTTGAATTAGGAGGCGGGTTGGTTTTTTAATTGATTAGTTTCTTCGGCTTTTCTTAAATTTTGAAGTCATGGTCACCTATATTTTTATCGCAATTTCATGTAAAATCTCTATTTTATACTTTCAAAAGTACCTAATCTTCGAAATAATTAAAAAAACCCACCAGTTTATTGCAGAAGTAGCTTAGGTGAAAATGGTTAGGAAACAGACTATTATAAATTTAATCGTATGTTAAAAATGTTAAAAATGTTAAAAATGTGTGTATTTGAATTAGACTCCATTAGTTTCTTTTTGTAAATATTGAAAGCTAAATATGAATTTTGAATTAAAATAAAATCATAGAAGGAAGACCCAGAGCCTGCTGGCCGAGGCGTTCATAATATGCAGGCTAGAATATCCCCTCATCTCAGTAGGCCTTATTTCTTAATTCTCTCTGTACAGTGAATACAAATATAAAGCTAATTAAGACTAACTAATTGCACAAATAATGACTAATTAAAAATAGGCTAGAATACCCCCTAGGATCTAATGCTGGAATTTTACAGACAAACTCTTGCATATCACATCCTCGAATTTTGTTCAGGGTAGCAAACATGCAGCCAATAGCTGAGTGGCATTCAGCTTTACAAGGTTATAAGTTAATATGAAACACAGGAAAAGGGGCGAAGCTAGGAACGTTTCCTTGAGGGTGTACACCTTTCTGCACTGCAACATGTAAAATTGAAGATTTTCACACTGCAGATACGCATTGGTAAAATTCAGGTATGTAATCAATAACATTAATGTAAAAGCCACTAAATAGCAAACAAAACTGTGCAATTAATCTAAATGTTAAAATTAACGTTATGATCAAGCGTTAGAATTTCAGAATCAAGATTTTAAATTCGTTTCTATCTATATCAGGGTCAATCTTAGAGCATCTGGGCTATCCTAACGATAGTAGCATGAGGCAAAAGGAACAAAATCAGCCACTAAAGAAAAAAGGCTCTGATGTGGCGAGAGAATAATTTTCCCAATCGTGCCATTTACTCACCCGATAACGTCGGATTTTCGTTGTTTCTACCAAGATTTAGCAGGGCGTTACTGTCCGAATACCCTGGGTGCTAGAGCCTAAATTTCAGGACTTTAAGGGTTTCAGGGCACTTGAAAATAAAAAGACCAGCATAACTAATATTGTATCTTCGTAAATGCACTGCAAAAATTTTAAGGTGCCGTACAAAACAGGTTGTTAATTTTTGGAGGGTGTGACACCCCGACACCCCACAAGTTTCGTTCCTGCACAAGAACACGTGCAACCTATGAGGCGCGACATAGTCACAGATGTAACAGAAACCCAAGGGTACCTCTTGATTTTCAGCAGGGGCCTGGGCAAACAGATTTTTCCCTACCCCCAAATATGGGGCTTTTTTTTTGGTAATCCCAAATAAAATATTAGGAGTTTATTTTTTATATACCCCCAAATGCAGTTAACCTTTGTTTGACCCACAATTATCAGAAACCTTGACTGTCATACCAATGTATCCCATATTTGGGGCATTTATTCTCCAAAACCTTTCGAAACATACTCTTTGAAAGTTTTCACGTATCCCAAATATTGTTGGCAAATATTCTTTTGACTTCACGGACCTCAAATATTGTTGAAAAAATTCGCGAACCGAATATATTGATTTAGGGAAATATTTCAGAACCCAAAAATTGAAAATTAGGAAGTATCTCTGGGAACCGAAAGTTATATCTTTCTTTGCAAAATTCTCCCGTGCTAAAATTTATGTGCAAAATGGAACACCATAACCAACAAGCTCACGCCTTGGAGCACTTAGGAAATTCATTTTTAGTTCAAAAATAGCTCAATGTCCCACAGATTCCCAAAATTGCAGAAGAAATCTTTTAAAATGACGTTTTTACAGATACTTTGTCAAAGGCGTCTTTTACCCCTCAAACCCCATAATTTCCTCCTCTGCATAGGTACGCGCACATAAAATCTGGGATAAAATTAATAAATTGTTGTTGCGTATGTATGTATGTTTGTATGCGTATGTTGCGTATGTATGTTGCGTACATTGATCAGTAATAATTTTTTTTAACTCAACTTAATTCGACTGCGGCCCTCCAAAAACTATGGTGAAATTTTACAAACAATCAAAAAAATAGAGTAATTAGAGCTTTGTTCTCTATTGTTCTGAGAACAATAAGCACCACAATCGAAAACTGCTCCAAAGTCAATGCATACAAATGAATATGATAAATTTTTACGATGATTCGAGCTCGCTGCGCAGCAATAATGACGTAATTATTGTCACAAAAACAAATGGCGATGATGATGAAAACATTATTGCCGTAGTCAGGCTGTCCAGGAAAAGATGTCGTTTAAAGCGGCGAGAAAGCTTTTTCGGGATTTTATTCGAATTCCAGGAAGTCTCAAATCTTACGCACTTAGAGAAAATGAAACTTCCAAGGTGATTTTGAATGGTGAAGGAAATCTCAAGCCCATCATCGAAGTTGCTTCGGAATTTATTAGGCCGACATGCACAAAACTTGATCTGAATCGTGGTGGTGCCAACCACTTAAAGAACATCAATTTCTACGTGAAGACGATATCGAAATTTTTCGGGATTGTATCCCGTCAAAATACCAAACTTGGTGGTATGTATATTATAATAATATTTATGATATATTTTATAAGTAAGACTCATCATAAACATTATATAATAGAACTTATTACCCTCTTTAGACTTTATTTACTAACTTTACTTTATGACATGAGTGAGTATCACATCAGAGAGATACGTATACAATGCATATGGCTTTGATTTTAATGAAAAAGACCAACATAATAGTTCATTGTTTCAGACAGGGCAAGTAAATCCACCTTTTCTAAACATGTTCTTAACAATAACAAGTTGAGTTGCTCCCCTGTGATTGGTCCATGTGACAATAAACACCCAGATTGGAAATTTTGTTAACTGCTGTGTGCCAAATACAATAAAAAAGGTGACTTTTGCACACCAAAGCTAAAAAGTTTTTTGTTTTCTTTTTTTTTTACTTGTCAGTTTCAGAATGTTGCTCAGAATGTAAACTTCACTTAATTTATCAAAATGTTTTTTTTTTTGTAAGTACAAGTAAACATTATACAAAATAAAGTATTTTTAGGAAAACATGTAAATGTGTGCCAAACCAAAGATATTGAGTGCATGGCAAACATATTTGGTGCTGAACACATATATTTTAACCTTGCTGAACACAGGCTGAACACTGAAACAAAAGCTGTCATGTTTGCAAAAAGAACCTTGTCAAAATCTTGCAACATGTGAGCACAGACCTTTTTTTTATCTTTACATACATTGCAACAGACATTCACAAAGACATTTGAAAAAGATTTTTTCATCATAGACAAATAGAATCAAATAAAAAATAGCTTCCCTCATCAATCCTGTAAGATTGATAAGTGCATTTGTGCTTCTCCTAATTGCTATATGCTATGAATTTCAAAAGGTTATCTTCATGCAGCTTTAAATAAACAGTTCGTGGTAAACATATCAAAGAAAAAAGATTATAGAACTGATCCTTATGGAACCCCATCAGGCTCCTCTTTGTGCTCTTTTATCTGATAATTTCCAACATGTTCTGTCAGTGTTATTACTATTTTTGCTATTAGTTTCAAAAGGATATCTTTATGCAGCTTTGAATAAACAGATCTCAATGAACATATTAAAGAGAAAAGATTCTAGAGCTGATCTTTGTGGTACCCTTAAAAGCTTCTTTTGATTTTCTCTGATCAGAGGATTTCCAACATGTTTTGTCATTGTTATTACCATTGTTGCTATAGAGTTCACAAGGTCATCTTCATCCTTGATCCACTGGTTCTTGTGGAACCCCAATGAGGTTCTCTTCATTCTCTTTTATTAGAGGATTTCCAACATGATATGTCAATGTTATTACTATTGTTGCTATAAATTGTAAAAGGCTCTCTTCATGCAGCTGTTGTTTTATATTTGTCAGTATGCCACAAACAAGTTGTAATGCACTTTTGCTGAGACTAAAAGCATCTAATTTGGATAGAATCTGCTCATGACAGAGAATTAGGGCAGCACCACCAGCGAGATCCATTAGGACAGCAATAAGTTTAAATTTAACAATGTATACTGGGAAGACTGCAATGTTTCCCAGATGGGGCCATGTTGTACAAAACCTGTACAATTTATTGTTGCACTATTTATAAAAGAGATTTATTACATTGAAGTTAGATAAGTATTTTGATGAAACATTCTATGAAATGTTTTAGGTACTGCATGCTCAAGATTGTCATACATCAGCAGAAGTTCAAGATTTGCACTTGGATCATTTGGAATTCTTTGTTATAGTGGTATGTGTCTCTAGCCAGTACATTTTAGTAACATTTTAAAGCAAACACATTAACAGTAACAGGCGTAATTGTATACAAGACAATAATTCACTCAAACAAACACAGAGGTTAAAATCTTAAGCAACCCACAGTCCTGGTAATGAGGCACAGTCAATCACACACAGCTGAATACATGCAATCTATTGCATTTCCAAATATCATTTTTAGGGCAGGATTTTAAGGCAGACAAAACATGTGCTAAGGAAATTAGCAAAATAAGGGGAAAAATAAAAATCTTCAGCTTAAGAAAAGCGTTTTTAGCATTTCAAAACATCTGAATGAGCACCTCAGAGCATCTAGCATATTGCTATGTAAACAATTTGTGGGAGCTTTGCCTAAATAGACACCATCATTTTACATTCTCGTTTCTTAGGACAACTAAGGTTCTTAATCCGGCCCTGTTTTGTACAAATATTGGATATTTGATCTTTTTTATAAAGTTTTTTATGAAAACTTTCCATATACATTCACCAATAATATCACAGAAGTTGTTAAATTCAGAAAAAGTTTTTAAAAATTTTAAAACAACTTTTAAAAATCAGTTACTCAATTCTGTAATTTTCAAAGTTTTTCTTATGACTTTTAATGTTCAGCCAGAATAGGCTACATGCTTGCAAAGCTTTCGTGGATAAGCTTTACCTTTAATACTTCAGTTTCTGATTGCATTTAACTAACTAGACTTTGACTTAAAGTTTGATACCTTAGTTGGCAAAATCAACTGAATAACCGCTGAGTAATGCCCAATAATAACCGAATTTTAGGTCTTCTTCAAAACCAGAAGCTGGCCTTTCCATTGTATTGCTGAAAATTGGTTTTTTCGTATGAAAAAGGAGCTTTGAAATTAACATTTTAATGGTATTGATGTATGAATTACAACACACAAGATACACTGAAATTTAATGGCTGATTGAAGGTAATGACACTAAGGAAACAAGAGAATAAGCTCATTGTCTGACTTTGTCAAGGAGGAGATCTTATGAAAACTTATGACATGACTCCAAAGCAGTTATGTTGAGTGTTTTGATTATTGAGCAAATCGAATTTCCTTTGCGATGGTTGATTCAGAATTTGACATGCTAATGTCGACCTTAGATAAATTCAGCTGAAATTTTACAAAGTACATCAACTCAGTATGATTATTGAGTCAATGTTGCCAAATAAGGTATCAAACTTCAAGTTGACACCTCTTCTATAAAGCCTGGTTCCCATAAAATCATAAGAGTCGTAAGAGCATCGGTGACATGGCAACACTTCCTTGGGATCATTACGACGGTCCCCGACTGTCCCAATTGAGAATCGTAAGGGTCGGGAGAGTTTAACTGTGTTCAACTTTCCCTACCCTTCCAATTCTTGCGATCAAGGAAAAGTTTTATGGAAACACTTGTCGGCGACGTCACCGACGCACAATTGTTAAGATATGGTCACATGCATGTTACCACCCAATCAGAAGCTAGCAATTCCGCGCCTCTTTGTCTATTGTATTGTTTTGTTTTGTTATTGCTGTTTTTGTAATTCAACATGATGGCGCGTAGCTACAAGTACACAAGGAGAGCATGAAATTGATAATGAAACTCTGATGAATTGCATACAAAACTTTAGAGCTATCTACGGCAAAACTTGCAAGGACTATAAGGTGCCTTTGGAGAAGAGAATTGTTTCAGTTCCTCGTACAGTGTATAAAATTTGCCATGTAGATGACTTTCACGGAAAATTGCTCGCACCCAAAAATTGTGTTTTCTTTTTCCGGTTTTCTTTCCCCCCGTAGTCTCATGTGCAACATTAAAACGAATTGTGCGTTCCAAAGGAGCCGCTTGTTTACAGCAGCCATCTTTCAGATAGTGTAAAAAGAATGCATGTTCAAATATAAAATAAATGTCGTTAAATTTGGGCCCTAATCAACTGATTTCAACATTGAGCATGGAGAACACGACGGAGATCAACACGCATAAAATAGGGGTTGGAAAGAAACATGACGAAATAGCGTACATTTGCCAAAATAATTTGCCAAATTGATGATGTATTGAGTAATCGGGCTGGACTGAATTAGGTGGAATGATTATCAGAATTTTTCATTGGATTTTTAGCCACGCCAAGCAGGTAAATTTGTTTGATTTGCGCATTTGAAAATTTGTTTGACCAAAAGTTAAAATATTTTCAGCTTGCGTTTCTGAGACTGCGATTAATTTGGGTAGCCCTATTCCATACGAACAGGCTCCAAGTCGGCCTTGTTTGCTGAAACATGCTTATGTGAGAAAATCATATTCAAACAACTCATTTCGGATTAGATCTTGCATTCAATCGGGCTTGTCCACTTCTCATGTGAAGCCATTTTAATTTTCTTGTAGAATAACGGTTTTGGAGAAAATTTACACAACTGAGCCAGCGTATTTAAACAGGCTTTTTAGGAAGGTGTCATCAATATTCACTTTGTTTTGCAGGAGCATCTCAAAGCTCTGAGAACAAAGTCAGCATCGCTGATATCTTAACTTCCATGCAAACATTTGGTCTCCAAAAAGCTGAGGTATGTAATCTATACCTGATGGTTTATATGAATTTTACCTTCCTAGTTTCCAGACTTGGAAGTTTCGAGTTACTTAAACAAACATAAACCTTACACAAACCTTAAACATTATCTCCATTTTAAGAAATGATTTGTTATGGATCTGATAACAATAATGCAGTGGCGGAGTCAAAATTATACGGGGTGTCCCAAAGAAATGTTGCATTGTTTTTCAAGTACATTGGTTTTTCAAGTACATTGGTTTTTTAAAGTTTGTTGCAAACACTTGAGTCCAAAGCTCTATGTGATTACTTGCAATAGAAAACCCGATAGCTAGCGGCGAACAATTTGAAACCTTATTCAGAGCTTTTAGGTCTCGCATCCTTTGAGAATGGCACATTTTAAAGTATAGTCGAGCAGACAAAACCCTAAAATTATCTGTCTAGTCACTGCCTCCTCAAAAATCATTGAAAGTGCTTCTTGACTGTGAGTTGCTCTTTTTAACACTGTTAAAGTGAAGAAGTCCCTTCAATTCTGTACTATACGAATTTCAAGCAGTTCTTGATTTCATGTGTTTCAAACATTCCAATATTTCCGATGGTACATTTATGAGTGCAATCAATGAGGTCTGGAATTGCTCGTTAGTTATGAGGCTATCGGTCGCTAGTAATCATCGTTAGTTTTACATTTTCATATTTGCAATAAAATAATGAGACCAATGTGAGTTTTTTTGGGACACCCGGTAAAATTTGAATGGGTAAAAATAATCTCAAAAATGTTCCCAAAGTAGCTAAAACAGACTGTTCTGTTCCTTTCTTACTCTTTTGACAGTCATGAAAGAGAGAGGTCCAAAGTTACATGTACACAAACTGTTTGCTTCTTCTGACCAGATTCACGTTGTTCTGTTTTATTTTCATTTGAAAAGAGCAATTGCGATTTTTGCGAAAAAATCACCAGTGTGCGGTGAAGATAGGCAAATTTTGAATTCCTTGGTCAATCACAGAATTCTACAAATAAATCTGAACTTATGACTTGGAAATATAATTTATAAATATCGTGCTTGATATACTTTTTTTATCTTATGGCTCTTTATTTTGTTTTAGAAGCAAATTTACGAAGAGGCTAATGTCCATCTCCCAAAAACTTTGCAAGAATATCATTTGAAAGAGAGACTCGGTGACTCATCTTCAAACTCTGCAGTATATGCTGCAGAGCATGCTGGAAAGGAGGTATGTTTATAGTCGGATTAATTTTAATGCAGCTATGTCTTGATTTATTTGCTATGGATTGGAAGCTTAATTTATTCGTCACTCACGAGAAAGATATATTTTGGAGAAGGCCAGTACATTAATCTAGTTTTTTCTTTATCTTTTATATAGTTTTTTCAGAAGGATATTAAAATCGGAAAATACTTTTCGTTAAATGAATTCTCAGCTTAAGAACCAATTCTTGTTTAAACATACATACATGGTCCATTATTTTCCTTGTGCTGTTATTGAAATATACATGAGAATCTTACTTCAGAGATTTGTTTTATCAAAATGCTTTATCCTAGTACTGTATGAAGAGGAATGAATACTATATTCTAATGAATGAATGAATACTAAATTTGATTTTTCCACTCGAAATTGTGTCATCATTCGTCAAATTTACAAAAATAAAAGCAGCTTCCAAAATTAAAATCAAATTTTGGTGGTTTTTCAAATGTCGAAACCTTTTTTTGGGCTACCCGGTATATCTAGCGCGAGGGGAATCAAGGCCTGGGGCCTACACCGTAACGGATAATAAGAGTTAATAAAAGCTAATAAGAATTATCATGTCATTGATAACGATTATGAAGAATTATTAAAATTCATGTGAATTATTAGAATTCTTAAGAATTATTGAAAATAAGCAAGTTTTAATAAGAAGTAAAGAATTAATAAAAGTTAGAAGCAATTGATGAGAATGAGAGTGATGAACCAAGCTGGTCCATGGATGTTGATGTTTTATGATTTAAGTCCATTTTGTGGGACTTCGATCCCAAGACTTCAAGATGTCCCATGAATGTAAATATTTCCGACCGGAAATTTCACAACAAAAGGTTTATCATTGAAAGCCTTTAATCTTGTATTTGTAGACATGCATTGTATTTTAAAACTATTTCTACAGTTTTTAGACAAACAATGCATTTAAAAACTATTTTTACAGTTTGCAATCAAGATCATGTTTAACTACGAATTTGCTTCGAATGCTCATGCAATTCAGAAGGTAATTTGGGCTTTTTATCTACGTTTTCGGTTTATAACACCACACTCCCCCACTGACGAATAGCTTCTTCTGCTTAAGGTGTACGGCAATTAGCCTCGAAATAACGTCACTATACTTCAAGCCATGCTCTGGTTCTACGATTTTTTATTGTTGTTGTATAAAACAGTTTTGGAAAGATATATCGTATATGTATGAGCAAAATTGGGGTTAAGAATATAGATAATGGTGATATCATTTTTACCGCACAGCCAATCATAGTGAAACACTGGCAGCTTGACAGAAGCGTAGCAACCCGGGATGGTACATGCCCAGAGTTATAGGCAGATCATCTCAAACAGTAACTTTTCTTTGGGGGTTTCAGAACGACACTTTGTTCTGGAGTATTTTAAAGGGCTTATTTGCAAGAAAGGAGGATTATTTTAATACTTGGATCATACACAGCTGAGTTACCGAGCTTTGCAAGGGATTTATTTTCGGTAGGATCATCCGGCTCATCATAGAAAGCAAAATATTCGTTGGTGGTGTAATTCGTTCTACAAAGACAATGTATGTTCAGGTCATTCGATCTGAGAACAATTTTTTTTTAATTTTGTGTGTTCGGATCATCCTATCCAGCCGGTTGACAATTAATCCGGTTGACAATTAATCCGGTTCACAATTAATCCAGCCGGTTTGGTGCAAAAACAGGATAATTCAGGTGCTCGGATTCAGAATAGAATTCGGGGCTTTTACTGAAAGAAAAAAAGACAACAAAGGTGGATCATCCTACTTCTAATCCACCCTATTCGTAAACAAACCCTACAATTGATTTATTATATAATGCGCTTGCATCTCCTTGAATGAAGTTTCTGTCTCCATGAATGTAGAATCAATTTGTTTACATATAACCCTTTCATGGAGGCCGAACTATAAATCTTACACATTTTCCTGGACGCAAGGTGAACAAATTACAAAAATGACTACTTTGTCTTGAAGCGAAGATCCTGAAAATGATACCCAGTTTAAGGGCACGTACTCATTAAGAAAAGTATACCAGAGTGTAGCAACTAGAAGCATCTCTGCTTTTCGTTAAAAGTTTTTAAAATCACCTTTTTCCCAGCAGCCACTGCTGTGCGATCTACCAGCAACCAAAAAATACAATGATTTGATGGGTTGTTGTGAAGGAGCTTCAAAGTATATACGATCAGCTTCTCCACATTTCATCTTAAAAACCGACAGCTTCTCTGCTCAAATTGAGAGCGTATCGATCGAGGCATGACCATTTACGTATCGGGTGAGATATAGCCATCTGGAAATTGCAGCTTATTTTTTTAAACTATAGTAGAGACTTTATTTATTTAAAAGGAGTTGTGAAAAATGTCAAATTGTCAGAAGACACGGAACGTTCTTTCCTGCTTTGCTCTTTATGTACAAACCACAGATTTAATTTTTCCGCTAGACTTCTTGTATTGATTTGAAATCTGAAAATGCTTCAAATGAAATATTTCCTAGAACTAACTATTAAATTTATATATTTACATAGTCTGGAGCTAACTATTAAATTGAAACTCTTTGATTCGATC
>JAYJMH010057360.1:0-12697 GCA_036873815.1 Phacellophora camtschatica | reverse complement strand
AATGGAATGAACTGAGGCCTGTGATATCACTGCAAAGTGCAATAGACAAGAAGAAAGTTTGATTTTTCCGGGCCCCTCGCGGGGCCCAGCTCAATGATATCACTACAACATACAATAGAAAAACAAAGCTTCATTTTTACGGGCCCCCGACGGGGCCCGGGCCCCGGGGCTGTTGCCACGGCTACCCCCCCCCTTTTATTCGGCGGTCCTGCTGATATTATTATCAGTTACACTCCATTTGTTTATTTTTCTTGAGCAAACAGCAAATTAATTCTTGAAGAGTTTTCTTCATTTCTTTCATAAAAAGTTCATTATTCGTGTTACCTGCTATCTCTTCAGCATGGCTCAGCAGACCAGCAACCAAAATCAAAGTTCCAAACAGCGACAACATCTCTGAAAGAAATTTACGAAAAGATTTTTACAAAAATATTTCACAACAAGTATCCTTTTAATTTGCTTTGTGTTTATGGGTGGATATACACTAGAGTTAAAAAAAGTGCTCAGACTGGGCTCAGACAGTGTCGAATTCCTGCAAATGTTAATTTTTTTCGTTTCCTTTTTACATTTTTGGCCCAGGTGCACCGCCAGGAGGGCAGTGGGAGAGCAGTGGCACCCAGTGATAATAAATCCGTCATAATCTTTCAATGATTTGATAATTTTTCGTAAATAAATTTTTTTTTATATATACCAGCCACAAATGAAAAAAATCACATTTTGTTTTACGTATGAAAACTCAAAGCTTTTAAATTTAAAACATGGCAAATTTTCGACGTAATGTGAACAAAATTGGTAGCGCTGAAGATACAGATAATAAAGATTAGGATTTTTTTTGACTCTCAAGATCCGTCACAATCACAAGTTTCCAGTTTTAGGCCACCTCCGCCAATTTATTGGCCGCCGATCTATTTGTCTTCGACTTCATATTTTGAAAGCCCAAGAACAAGCAGCCCATTTCTTTTACCTTCGCGATTTACTGTGCACCCAGATCAGATGACCCACAACAATAGTCGGCCCGCAAGAAGAACTTCTTTCCAGCCATCATATTTTTAAAGGTTGGCCACGCCGAGAATTTTTGAGATCCCTACTGCCATGAAACCCGCAGAACTAGGCCAACAAGAATCAACCAGAGAAAGGGAAAGAGGGTCTCTGAATGTCGAAAAAGCAAATAAACGGCAAAAAGAAAAAACATCAATTTCTCTTCGTCAGACATTTTGTTTTAAATTCAAACAAGCATAGATCAGTAAACAGTTGAATAAAAAGGCAAGGTCAGGGGTCATGCAGAGAATGAGCGATTTAGTTAATCCGAGTTGACAGAAGTTGTTAAACTGAGCACCTACCTGACGTGCTTGGTTTGCCGGGGCGGCTCTTTTGATCCGTGCTTACTTTTTTTTCCACGAAAAGTTAAAAAAAGTTAATCCGCGAATAATTAAAAACGCTTGGTAACACTACGTTGTTTGCTAAACCTTAATCACAGCAACGAACAGCGGGGAACAGCAGAGAACTGGGTACGACATTATCTTTCATAATATTTATGACTTTCATAACATTTAATCCTTAAACGTCATACCATAGAAAACTCATTCGATTATTCCAACGTTCGATGTTCCAACGTTCGAATTGGAACATTCAACAATCCCATTGTTCAAATTAACGGACGTTGACTGTAATATGAAGTACAAAAATAACTAAAATTTTTACTATTTATTTTTACTATTTGTATCAACTATTTATTTTGTTTAATAACAAACCGCTTATAATAAGAAACTGCAGGCTAAATTTTTCAAAATTATTTTAGCATAAATCTTTAAAATCTGGTATCTATTGTTGGGTTTTAAAAAAATACTGCTAGCTCTGATGTGTCTGCTGTAGAACTTTAAAGGGATTTTTTGCGAAGGAGCGAGTCTCTGCAGCAGAATATAAAATCCTACTATGGCGAGATCTGCTTTCTGTCCGTGTGGAAAATTTTGTTTGTCATGCCTCTACAGAACAAATTCTGATGCAGTGTGGTTAAGCTCTGAAGATAGCTTTTGTTTGGTGCTCCAAAATCATGACACGGTTATGTATGTCATTTTGCAGTGTGAAAAAATTTGTTGCCACGTTGAGATGACAACAAAGCAAGCATTAACAAGCGTTAACTTTCTCGTCAAGGTTCGGAAACCTGACATTACAGCCATGCCAGGGCATGCATAAATATTAGTTCTTCAAAACGGAAATGCAAAAGTTTAAGAAAGGGAAGTTGAGTTACTTTTTTAGCATTTTTTCCCCCTTTAATTTTGTTGTTCGCAGAAGACATTGAAAAAGCTGTAGGCCTGGACCCACCACATTTGTTACCAGGGGAGATATGAATCAAGGGGATGTGGAAGTTTTATTATTAAATCACGCGAAAAACAGTGAGCTTTCGTGGCATTATATAATCATGAATTGGCTGTTGAAAATAGGACCTCAGAAACGATTTTATTCCGTATCCCTTTCCAGACAAAAACACACAGAATTTTGTTTTATTAAGGCTGTGCCTTGCACTAGCTTCCAGCAATCCAAAACCGTGAACAGCACAGGAAACACAAGGAACCTGGATTACCCTTTTTTATATAAGAAACCTGGCTAAGGCTCTACTAGTGAAAGTTGCTTAATTTTGGACACTTTTTGACCAATTTTCACAAGTAAAAATTTCTTAAAATTTTCTCAATTGTATATAAAAAATACCGTTTTTTTACCATGTATTATTTTTTTCAACAATAACATTACTAAAACTGGGCATATATTGCACAGGATAACAAGTCTTCACTGAATCAACCAACCAACACCATGCCCACTCAATTAAAATCACTAAATTAAGCATTATGTAATCTTCACTAAAAATTTCAAAGTTTCTTAGCAATTTTTCATTCACTAGTAAAAGTTTCCTAAATTTTCTTGGGTTTCACCAATGAGTTTCTTAAAAATAGTTTCTTATTAAAAAAACGTGCATGTATTTTATATGAAATATTAAAAGGTAAAGTGATTGAAATCAGAGAAAATGCAAATATATAAAAGCAGATATTTACCTCAACGAAGCAAATCCAGAATCCAAAACATGGACCCACTTTCATTTACTTCTTCGTCCTTTGACTTCCTGTCTCAAACAGCTAGGGCAGATGGCTGTTTTTGATTGACACGCTACTTCAAAGCGATTAGCGATCGAGGACAATGGTAATTCTCCCAAGCTCAACATCAAAACATACAAAGCCGCAAAATTTGCCCCGAAGCATGTGTTGCCAACTGTCCGTGTCCCTTGTGCACGCGAAACAGGGCTTTAGATATAAATCACGAGTATATGTCGAAAGAAGAAAGATATTTCAGAGCAAAACACACGCTTTGTCCTGTTCTTTTCCCAAATTTACCAGCTGCCTGATTTATAAAATTCCAAAAGCGCAAAAAAAAAATTATTATTTCGAAACATTCACAGCCAGCAATGCTTAGCTTCCCTGAAGATATTTAGCAAAATCTATGCTTTTTCATATTTACCTTTAATTTCTGCAATTTTACCACCATCAGAATCGTCCCACTTGTGTAGTGGTGCAGAAAGAACAAACGATAAAATCGATAAAATGATAAAAATAGTAGGATTAAGAGTAGTACCAACCTGAGCAAAAATCCATACGTTTAGGGCCATTCCATGCACCAAGTTCCAGGAATGGATAGACACCTCAAATCATCAGCTAGATTCCCATGTAAGGACATTTTGGGCTTTAAATATTACTCTGAAAAGAAACTATGGTACTGACTTATGACTTGTGACTATGAAATAACAGAAGACCATCAAAGAAAGGTTTATCTTGTGGGTCTATAATTTTCTTTACTGTTTTTGTCTCCCTTTTTAAAAATTGGCAATTTCCAAGGTAATGGGATTTCTCTAGAGTCTAAACTTCAAATATTGCCAATTTCCCTCTTTTCAGCTGTTGTAAATGGCACATCCTTTTAAAAAAATCAATATTATGTTCCGCACCTTGTGTCTTATTGCTTATTAGACACAGTGTATGATGAATAGCGAAAAATGAAATGACAATAATAGCAATTAGTGCGAAGCTTAATTGTTTGACCATCTTTGCAATGAACACTCAAATACCATGTCAAAGAGCAGAAGCGCTGGCAAGGGGGACGATTGCCTCCACCCAAATATTCTCCAGGGTCTATTTTCAGATTCATCTAAATTTAAGGCGAAATTTATTCTATTTTATTCTGAATTCAAATTTCTTGCATAAATGTTTTCAAAGCTATTTGTTTTATTGTTCAAAGTTTTTGTCAGTCCACGCTTATTATAGTATGCATGAAACAGTTAAATTGATCTATAATTTCGATATTGATTTTCGATTCTGAGGAAAAACTGGTTTTCTTTAAATTTGTGTTAATTTAAATCTCCCTTCGTCAACCATCACTCGAAAGGAGAATTAGAGTGTGGATTTTGTTTTCACGAGATACCACTTGGATATTTTTTTAATTTGTTCTGGTAAATAGTTTTTGATATTGACGTCGACTAAAAGAATATGCATTTCTAAAACGCCTACTTCAGTTACAAAATTGTCCTTGGATCGTGTTGTTATATGATACGAATCGTCACTCAAAATTTAACGACAGTTTGTTGAAATTATAAAAATATGTTAATTTAACTATTTATGTTCTTGGTTTTAAATTTGATGAAAAAAAATTTTAAAATAGATTCAAATGGGTTGCTAAACTGTATACACTAATGCAGTAAACAATTATAAATGTAACCTCCGTCTCATTAATAGAATTAATGAAAATTAAAAAAATAAATTATGTAAATTTATGTAACATTTCGTCAGATTATGTAACTTTTTGGGTGAAATAGGTAATTTTATGTAGCATTTGGAGAAATTATGTAACCTACCGTTTGGGGATTATGTAAATAAATATGACATCAACAGAATAATATATCTAGATCTTAATTTAGGTATATTCACATTAACCTTCTCTAGCGACCCCATATAACGTCTGTGTGCAGTACTCTGGGGGATGTGCGTTTTTAACTTTCTCAAATCATCCCCCATTATGCAGTATTGTGGGGGATGGAAAATTTTGGTGTCTTGTGTTACCAACAACAACAACATCATTTATAATTCCCTTGAAAAAAGTTACAAACTATAAAAAATTAGACTACATTACAACAACAGTAACATCAAATGGCAGTGGCATCGTGTCGTAACGATAAACGATGTAGTCAGTTTTCAAAATAGCAAATTTCTTTTTATTTCTCCTCCGTCTCGTTCCCAAATGAAACGGGGGCACTGGGATTTGGCAAGTCAACAATAATGAAGGAGTGAACCTTATTGAAAGTCGATAACAACAGTTATTACTATTGTCTTCGTTTCTTGGTTCTTTCATTGAATTTTCGTGCAACATGATAACCAATGATAGCAATGGTTCCATTCAAGCATTTAAAGTCAATGACATCATGTCATTTCAACAGATACATTTATAACTTGAGCGGGAACGTATGCACAATATCGCAATTTTGGAAGGACAACTTGCCAAAAGACGCAGCTGCACATATCTGAAAACATAGCAAGCTTTATAATAGCTGAACAAATCCAAAACTTTTGCTGAATATAAGCAACTTAGCAAACGGAGTTAAAACTTTTCTCAGAAAGCAAAACGCATCACTTCCAGTTTTTCTAATTCAACAAAGCATGAAAAGCAACTCATGCAAAGCATTTTGCTTTCCAGTTTAACATGAACGACGAGCAAAGCAAAGAGTATAATCGGGCGAAATTTCCCCCCGATATTTCTTTCAACACTTAAGCCTGGTTTCCATTTCATCGCTCCTGTGGCTCCCATCGCTTAAAAATGTTCCAGCGACCGGAGCGATGCTAAAGATCAAATAGAAACTACAATTTATTTTCATCAGCGATCGTAGTGACGTGGGCGACAAGAGCGACTGGAACGATCGAAAAATATTTAATGGAAACATGAATTTCAAAAATCAGCGATCTCAGCGAACTTTTGCGAATTTGCACATGTTTGGTAAGCCAATGTTTGTTCTCTCATTAAGGCAACAAAGGCTGTATAAGAAAAGCTGAGGTAGGAGAATTTGTCGATTATATATTCCACGTTTTATGAAGCAAAGAAGCATGAAAGCTCTAAATTGGTTCCTCTGTTCGTAAATCCTTGTTACCAAATAATTGTCTTTTCTTTGGTTTCTTCGTTGCATCGCAACTTTGCAAAATCACCAAAAACCACTCCGTTGCCACAAATTAAAAACAGCAACCAAATGGAAGCATGGAAGCTACTGAATCGCTCCCGTCACTCCAGTTGCTGGTAAATTTTCTGGCGATTGCAGCAACGGGAGGGACAGGAACGATCAAATGGAAACCAGCCTTAAAATCCAAACATTCCTTTAAACACAAGCGAAGAGAATATAAAATTATTAACGTATATTTCCGTTTACGCATATGTTAATGATTTTTTCAGTTGATTGAAAAGCATGATGATGTTAAAAATATTTTTAACAACAACAGCTGTTATTATCACGAGAATCTGCCAGCATTACTATCTTTAGGAAGCGGGATTTTCATACAATGATGTTCACGGTTTGAAAGAATGGGCCTAAAAGAATTACCTATAGATATAGAGACTACAGAATGTTTGTCGCCGTAAAATTCTAAGTGCATCTCCGTTATATGGGAGTTAACTGCCGAAGGAAGACTAATGAGGATGCAAGCGGGGGCCATGGCCCCACTGAAATTTCAAAATCTTCGGAGAATCAGAAAAATGCAGTGTTTGTCGGAAACTTTTATCGTAAAACTGTAACTTTTAGCGTGAAAAGCAGTCTGTCGGAGATTTGGTCCCATGGCGCCCCTGCCTTTGAAGCTGTAGTTATGTGCGTGCCGATTGAACATACACCCGTAAAGAAAAAAGATGTTCGTGCAAACGATTGACCTTTTATGACTAGAGTGTCGCACACAAAAAATATGCATAGAGCCCAATTTCATAATAATTACAATAACGATAGAAATGAAGAAAACCCAGAAAACCTAAAAGAATTTAAGAAGTATAGAAACAAGTGCGTAAAGTTGCAACGGAAGGCCAAATGTGATTACTATAGAAACATTGACATTGTTAATCTTGCTGATAATCTTAAATTTTGGAAGACCGTAAAGTCACTTTTTCAGACAAGTTCCAGGTAAATTTATCAAGCACTTTGATTGAAGATGGAAAAATGATAAGTCGGAACTCTGAAGTTCGGGAATTCTTTTCTAACTTTTGAATTTCTTAGTTACTTTTGAATTTGGTAAAAATCCGACACATTTTTCAAGTGCAATATTTTGTAACCCTGTGTGTAATTTCCATGAAAACGATTACTTCGTTCGGTACGTAAAGCTTTTTGAACGCTAACTGGTTTTGCCAAATCTTTTTTGAGAAACAAGGCTAGCAAAAAAATGATATAAAAGTTGCGGGAGGAACTATTAGCTATCTGTGTGTAATCCAAAGGGGACTCGCACTATTGGTAAGTGATGCGGGGGTCAGATGGGAAAATGGTATCTGACATATATTTGGGTGTGCAAATTTAAAATGTTTAGCATATTCTTTGGGCGTTACCAAGAAAGTTCTTAATAGACGTTTTCGTTAAAGATGGCGGATGGGGTATTATGATCAATATAAAATGTGCTCGATTATCGAATAGCAATAGAATTAGCTGTTGTTTCGATAATAGATTGCATTTCATCTTGGTCATAATACACCTTCCGCCATCTAAAGCGAAATTGTCACATAAAATACAGTTTACCCATGAGTCAACCAGAAGCGCAACTGAAGCTTTGAGGGATTTGTTTTTTAAATCATTGCTCACATAAGGCTCAGTTATTTGAACTCAGCAACCAGTTTAGAAAAAAAGGCATCACAGAGTATTTTAAACACAGAAAGTAATACATTTGCGGTTCTGTTTATAACTCTGTTCTTCTCTTGGCACTTTGGAATTAAATTTATCCTTTGAAGTAATAAATTGCACAATCTTGTCTAAAGCGTTAAATTTTTATAACGCTTGACCTTGACTGACTTTAGTGTGCTATCTTTTCTTCCGAAAACTCATTTCAAAAATCTCATTAAAAATATATTTTCCTTTAAAATGATCATCGTCTGATGATCGCAATAATTTTTGCCAAAGAATGTACTTAATTAATAGCAACATTCATATTCAAGTGCATGAATAACTATATGAATTTAAAGTGCATGATTCTAAACAGGAAACAATATTTGAAAATAATAATAATAGTAATAATAATAACAGCATTTCTGTCTTACCAATTGCTGGCCACATAATTTTCTCTTCATTAGCTTTAAAGGCAATTTAAAGATAAAACTGAAAAATAATAGTGTGCAGTAACCTTATTTTCACCGGAAATATATGTTAAATTTTTTTACTGAGGAAGGGGAAGTTTGTGGCAACGTTACCCCACAACCATTTGACACACAACAATGTAATTTCTCACATGTACACGGATACCATCCATTTTTCAGAAAATGTGTTGTTTTCAAGTTGATCACATGATTTGCTGCTTTCAACTTTGTAGTGGTGCCATTCAGATAACCGATTTTCCCCAACATTTCATGGATATCATTAAATCTAACAACAATAATATCACGTAAAACGTTTCGATATGTCTTTGCTGTCACCAATTCAAACACCAACTTTCGCACCCCATTCACCAAAACGGATGTCATTTCTGAAATCAGCGATGATTACTTGATCAAAATTATAATTAATAAAAAAACAATCTCATTTCAGTGGCACTTTAAGTTACCAAAAATTTTAAATAAAGTTTATTTACTAAACCAACCATAAATGTCTATCTGAAAATCCATTTCGTAGTGTTTACAGCAATACTTTTGTTGCTAGACGCAATCAAATCTAGAGTTGTTTTGGGTCACCCGGGATAAGTGACCCAAGTCATCATAAATGAATCAAAAATGTTGATCACGAGGTTGATGCTAATGTTCTGATTAGAGTTTTTAAAACGTTTCGTCCTAAGCCTAGAAGAGATTTTTGGGATAAGCAAATGGTAAAGACATTTAGAACAACTAGTGAATTCATTTAATTTAATTTATTAGTTATTGCAGTCTACACGCATTCTTGTACTCGTAATGGTTAGAACATCCTGTCGTATGCATTCTTTCATTGCGAATCTAGAAGAGAACCAACACAATGTAATTATAATGCTGCTTATTTATGGCAAAATCACTCCTTTCTCTAGTAGCACAACACCATTGGGGGGGAGCAGTATCATCTAACTCGGATAGGGGGGCATGTCCAAGGAAATCTTAATAACTGACCAAAAAATACTAATGGAACGAAAACCCAAACCCAAAAATATAACAGTATGGTGCATGTTATGATCTTTTTATTAACATTTCTATACTATTTCTTTATATTTTACATAAAAATGTAAGATTTTTAAATTTTTACATCCGAAATTATATTTTTTTAAGAACCATTTTCAGACCAAGAGGCATTTTATCAAAATCTAAATCCCAGTCCCAAAAACATAGGACACGCCCCCTATCCATGTCAAGAGGTACTGTCCCCCCTCTCCCTGTGAACACAACTGCATGCTGTGACGCTGGTGAGGGATTTTGGGCTTTAATCACGGGTTTTAGGAGAGATTGGATGTGAACTTATGAAATAACGTTTGGTGCATGGAAATACAAGCAAGACAGACGATGTGAGTCACATTAATTTCAAAATTTGACATCCAATTTCCCCTAAAACCCGTGCTTTTATAATTTAATTCCAGTGATCGGACTCGACGTATTTACTGCTTATCAGTCAGAATTGTAATAAATCATTTGGCAAAGAGATATCCTACGAAATCTTCCATCTGACACCCAGGGTAATCTTCCAGTAACTTCTAATGGCAACTTTTATGGCTTTTTTCAAACTCCCCCCAGTTAAATACTCAAACTGTTTGAATGCTCCATGAAAGCTTTTAGTGTTGACTTAGCTCTGTGTATCTCGAAAAAGAATTCGTTTCCATTTGAGAGTTTGAGATTTGGGATTTCATCACTTTATTAGAAGTTACTGGAAGATTATATTATATGGGGAAGACTTTTGAAAGCATTTTTCTTGGGAGCATGCCTTACGAGCCTTAAAAACTGGACCCCTTATGGCCACGTTCATGAATACATAAGTTATTGGGAAATTATTGGAAAAACAGCAACATATGCTTATGTTTGACAGTGGTTTTGGAATGTTTTGATATTTCTATACTGTATACCTACCTGACAAGATGTTCTTTTGAACCTCTCAAGTAGTTAAATCGTCCATAATCAACTATTTTCCTGGCCCCTAGAACCTACAAAGGCTCGGCAAGACTCGGTGGGGCATACATTATCCTAAAACCTCTAGTGGGTAGCACCTCCTAAGTGACTTAAGTGACTCCCTCATCTTTGAACCCCCCCACCACCACTAGGGCAAAATATAAGTATGCCCCCTATGACTGCCGACCTTCAGTCGGAAATTACCTTTTTTAACATGGTCCAATGTCACATGAATCGGATCTCTTCGCTGATGATGACAATTTTCTTCATCGGAGCCATCATGACAATTTTCTTCGCCATTGCAAACTAATTCTTTATCGATGCACTGACCACTAGTACATCTACAATTTTTTCAAAAATAGAGAGTTTTCAGAATATAGTTTAAATGGTGGTTAGCAAAGTAATAAATGGTGGTTATCAAGGTTTTCAATAAATACTTTTTTGATTGTCCGTTCTCTCGTAGATGCAATAAAAACAAGGAAGCTAATTTGCCCCTATGAAGAAGTTGTATTTGAAAATTAAACAAAATCACTTTGTCAAAATTCAAAATCTGAGATTTTTAAAATGTAAAATGACGACAGACGAAATGAATCTGCACACAAGCTTAACAAATATAATCCACAACAATATGCATTCACTCTAATCTAACTTAACTTCTTGCGCGGAATTCAATTTTTTTCGGACTTGTCCAAAACTGTTATTACCGAGGTCTTTTTATGGACAGTGCTTCTACTTTTTATTGTATACATACCATCTGCGATTCAGCTTTAAAGTTGGCTGATGTGACAACAAAGGAAAATACTGCTATTCTTAACTACACAACATAGCATTCTGAAAAACATGGAGGCAAAGTATTTTTCCTTGAGTTAAATGCGTTCTACGTTGGAATATGTTGTCTATTTTGGGCAATAGCATCATAAACAATTTTTCCAACAAAAATGAAGAATTTTCAAAATTATCTTTCGACAACCATTACTCATTCGCTTCTCAAACGAGTAATACCAAAAAGGTTATTGCAACTGCTTTATATTGGGAGAGCCAAAAAAGTAATTCCCACAGTTAAACAATTTATATAAAATCTCTCATTGCGAATAATGTCATGAAATTTATATCAAACAAATATCAACGTAAAGACGTCTTGTGTAGAAATATCTCAAGGTTAGTCCTTTCCATCTCTGAGTAATTTATAGATATTGAAAATTTGCAGTCACAAATAAACAATCATGAACAAACAAGCAAGTGAACAAACAAACAAGAACTGTGCTAAAATGAACAAACAAACACTAGAACGCAGAACTAGAACAAGAGAGTGTGCTCAATCCTCTTCAATTTATTTTCCAAATCTTCTTGTGTACTTGTTAGTAACTCTTGCGATTTTTCGCTGGGACAAGGACTCCCATCCAAGCTTAATCACGTCTCTCAGTGATTGAAAATTGTTCCCATTGCATACACTAATTTTTTCAACGATTCCCTTATTGAATAGTCTTGGGGATTCAAAGAAGGGCTATGCGCGTGCCTTTTTTGATCCAATTGGGGACATTTGAGTGGAAGAAATCCTAAGTGCACACTGAATAATTTTCCAAAAGATGTCTTGCTTGTTTGCTGGCGTGATTGAATTTGAAAACTGTGCAAAACAGCAGTATTTGTGACTGCAAATTTCAAACTTTGATTACTCAGAGATAGAAACGGAACCTTTCGAAATTTACATCCAAGATGACTTGAAAGTTGAGTTTTGTCTTGTGAAAACTTCATAAGACTCTGCAGCAATAAAAACTTGATAAACGTTATTTTTATTGGAGGTTAATGTTTTAGCCTTCCGGATATAAATTTCATAAATTATACGAAAATTGTATGACTAACCTAAACTGCCCATCACGACATGGTAACTCAGCACAATGCATCTCGTCCTCCCCATCATAGCAATTTCTCACGCCGTCGCACATCCTATTCTTATGTATACATTGTCCATTGCCGCATCGGAAATTGAAATATGGGCATTGAGACGGCGTTGGTTCTGGCATTGTTGATGATTTCGGACAGTACACTTCATCTGAACCATCATAGCAATCACTTATTCCGTTGCACTTTTGTGATTTGTATATGCATTGACCATTGTTACATCGGAATTTCCAATATGGGCATTGAGATGGAGTTGGTTTTGGTACTGATGATGATTTTGGACAGTACCATTCATCTGAACCATCATAGCAATCACTTATTCCGTTGCACTTTTGTGATTTGTAGATGCATTGACCATTGTTACATCGGAATTTCCAATATGGGCATTGAGATGGAGTTGGTTTTGGTATTGATGATGATTTTGGACAGTACCATTCATCTGAACCATCATAGCAATCACTTATTCCGTTGCACTTTTGTGATTTGT
>JAYJMH010057349.1:0-12698 GCA_036873815.1 Phacellophora camtschatica | reverse complement strand
CCACGTTTTCGATGTCGATTTCCCAACATTGGGGGGGGGGGGGGAGCGCCGGTTCAAATCACCCATAATAATAATAATATAAGGATTCTCAGCAGTCACCTTGGATAACATAATTTCAAAATTTTTATAAAATCACTAAATTCCAATTGGCTTTGACTCGGACTTCCATAAATAACGGCAAAGAAATAGTTTTTCTTGTTTAGTTGTATTTCACACACAATGCATTCAGGAAGAGTCACAATGTCCGACCGTGGTGTAGCAGGACATGCATCACTGACGTAAAGCCCGACGCCACCCCGCTTCACATCGTTTGGATGGTTATTTTTAATAAAAGAGTATCCATTGATATCTAACTTTCTCTTGTATCAACCTTACTGTCCAATCGCCCGTCTGAGGTGAAGCATTTTATCGATCACACATCTGAGGTGAAGCATATAACACGTCTGAAGGGTATAGAGAAAAATGTAGCAGAAAACAAAACGTGTAAAGATTTTGCGTTTTTTGCCGGTAAAAGAAAGAGAAGCTGATAGCAGCTTGGAAAGTAAATACGTTATTATTTTTACAATAGAACACTGACTAGCAAAAAAATTAATTGTTTTCTTATATAACATGCTACTCCTCCCCCATATCTTCAAGCATTTCATAGCCGTCAAGTCCTATTTCACAGTCGAGTATGGTTTCGTCGAGATTAGTTTCCGATATTCCGATTACCGCAGCTTTTGATATTTGTGCTTTGAAGCAAAGTTTATTAACTTTCGATAGAAGGCTGTTAATGATTAGATGTGGGTAAATCATGAGTATGTGATTGAGAAATTGAAATATTATGAAAGGTGACCTATTTGTTTTCTAATTGTGTTCTTTTAGTTGAACACAAAAAACACATAGGCCCTGGATGGAGATCACTATTGCCTGAAAGAAGTAACAGAAACAGGAATAATTTGTTGTGGTTCCTGTATCTTAAATTCATCAAAGCGATTGCAGATAGTTGCTCCTTAATAAAATCATATTTGATGTCTTTAAATAGCTTAAGGTATTCTCACGTAAAACCTCTTGGTTTTGTTGGTTCAACAGGTCAATGTGTGGGTTGCACTTGTCTTTACCTTTGTATACAATGGTAAAGAGAATGAAGAATGTTAGACATGAAATCAAATAAACATTACTTTTTAGCCTTTTGAGGCGTCTTTTTCTCATCACATTTCTGTGTTGGAAAATTGTGTTTATTTGGTATCTCAAAGAAAAATCTCTAAAAAACCAAAGGCCAATTGCAAAAATAAATATGACAAGAATTGGTAGTGCAAAATGGCTTAAAATGTGATGAGTAGGAGCTATAGTATTTCTAAATGGTATTTTAGAACTTGTTAGATTGCTTGACATGTGAAATTCTTATTATGAAATCCTGTTGTAAAGAGCCACTCACAATGTTTGCCACTCTAGAAATTGTCACCTTGAGATTATTCGTCAAACACATAATTTCTGAATCAATATGATTCAAGTTGTCAATTTTCTTTCATAATTAGGATTAAATGCGATCAAGGTATCATAGTGTCTCATTTTTTGAATCTTTAATAATTCCAACTGTGCTAAGACAATGTTGATAGCTGTAAGAGTTTTGATACACTGGAGTAGTCCATCCTGTAATTGTATATTTGCGGTTTACAGGGATGACATTGTTTGTATAATTTTGTTTTCTTGGTTGATTTCTTAGTTGCATGTGGTTGAGTTTCAATGGGTAGATGCGTGGCACTGGTATGTGATTGTGTTTGTTGTGAAACTTGATAAGGTTTTGTTGGCAGTGACTGTTTGATGTTTGGTTTAGAGTGTGGAGACGCATTTTTGATTTTAATGCCATTTGATATTAATTTTGATTTAAAACATTCTTAAATTCAGTACAACTCAACAACTCCATTTAATAAAAAAAAAATGAAAAATTACAATAAAGTGATACAGGAAAATACAATGGTAAATTAATTAAGTACAAATATTTGGTTATACATGCATGCAGTATAATTTTTGGAGGAGGAGCTCTCTAAGTAGATAAACTAACGAGAAGAGAGCTCCCCTGTCTTAACATCCCATAAATTTCCAAGTCAAAGTTTATATAATTTTTTATGTTGACTAATCAAAAATTTTGGAATTTAAGTTTAAGTTTGGAATTTATTAAATGTTGTGCAATGGCATCGAATTCAAATTCTAATTTAAATCGAGTTTTGCAAATGCCTTCTAAGATTCTTTTTGAATGAACATTTTGTGGAGCAATTTCTAATTTTTACCGGCAAATCATTCCATAACTTGCCCGAATATATCGAATGGACTTCAGACCATATTGTAGCGTATTTTTCTTAGTAAAAAACAAATCACCTCGAGCTGATTGCCTTGTTGGATACTGATGAATAGATGAATTTAAAGAAAGGAAATCATGAAAACAGCGTGGCGTTAACGTATTTGTTGATTCACAAACATAAGTTAAAAATCAAAATTGGAATATTTCAGAAAGTCTAAGTAATTTAAAAAGAAGATACTTTTAATGCGAGATTGCTCTGACAGCTCTTTTTTTCAATTTGAATATTGGTCTCATATATGAGGAAAATGTTTTCCCCAAACAGTAATGCCATACTGAAGGAAGGACATAAATAATGCCTTATATACATATCAAAGCATCGGATGGAAGGATATTTCTAATCTTTATGAGGAAACCACAGGCTCTTGCTAATTTTTTGAAAGTTCATTTAGATGCTTCTTGTAACTGAGTTGTTCATCCAAGGGAAGTCCTCGAAATTTAGCATATTTTACTCTAGAAATATGTTCTTGCCTATTTTTATAAAAATGCCAGGAGGGACCAAAATTGAAGAAGAATGGAATATTATGTATTTAGTTTTTCTTATATTTAATGAAAGTTTATTTGCATCAAGCCATCATTTCAAAAATTTAAGTTCAGTGTTAACTTTTTTAACAAATTTATCAAGTGTTTCGGACTCAAAACAATTATTTATATCGTCTGAAAAAGGTAGAATTTTAGTTTTTTCAAAACATTTAGCAATTCATTAATGAACAGTCCGATGAACAAAGATCCCGAAGGCACACCACATGATATTTTCATTAGAACGTAATTGTTTCCGTTAAATGAAACGTATTGATTTCTGTCTGATAGATAGGATTTAAACCACGCAAGTGCATTCCCTCTAACACCATAATGTCCAAGCTTAGAAAGTAAATGGCCTTAATCTTTCCAACAATGCACTTTGCAGTTTTCTCATTGCCAGGCTCTATGAGGTGCAAATGATCCTTGAAGAAAAATTCTCTTCGCAAAGAACCATCTCCCCTCACCCAGTCATTATCTGGTTTGAGATAAAAGATGCCACTCCGCAAGGGGTTGCAACACTAATTCTCAATGATTTTTTAGACACTAAGAATTCGGTGTCGTCTATCTCTAACATAGCTGCATCCCTCGGTAAGGACCCAGCAACAATAATTTTTGCATTGGGCCAGGCCGCATGCAGCACAGACACTATCGACCCCACAACATCAAAAATATCTGATTGCGTGTTGCAATCGATATTGTTGGTGCCACAATGGATCATACAGACTCCAAGACAGGTGGGGATTTCTCCGTTCATGACCCTCCATAGAACATGTTGGGTTTTGTCCCCACCTATCCCAAAATTTAGAGCATTCAATGGGCTAAAACATTTATTCCACACATTTTCATACTTGGCCCGCCCATTGACCAAGGTATGACCTATTATCATATGAATTGATGTGGAGGACTTGACATCTTCGATGAATTTATGATGGAAATCATACCATCCGGGTTTATCAGGACGAAGGCGTGGGGTGCAAGTACTCATCATTGTTGTTCCCGAGAGGTATGACATTTCAATACCTCACTTTTCTCTATTGTGGTTTTGGGACTAACATTATTGATCTTCACAACCTTAGTGTCTTCAACCACTGTGCTGTTTGGCTATTTTACTTTTCTAATTTTTAGTTTCAGTCAAATCTCTCATCTAAGAAAAAACTCGAATAAAGATATTTACCAGAGCCTATTTATATGAATTATTGAGACATTGCCTTGTAATGTTGGAAAATTACCCTAGAGTGGGGGCGCAAAGTTCCTGCCCTCTGTCGTCGGTAGCTTTACCTATTTGGGTGTTATTAAACGCCATCAAGCAATTGAAAAATGGTAAAGCTCCCCTACCAGATAAAATCTCTAACAAACAAATTAAAGAAGCTGGTGACTTTATCTAGAAACCACTAGCCATGATATATAATTCATAATTGACGAATGGTGTATTTCCAGATATTTGGAAATTAGCTAGAGTCCCACCAATTTTTATATCAGGTTAAAAAAGATGCAAATAATTATAGACCCATTTCAATTATCTCGGTATTTTCAAGAATAATGCTAGAAAGAATAGTTCATTATCAACTATCTGACTTCTGAAAATGAACAACATATTGACAAATAATCAATTAGCTTTTCAAAACTCTATTTGACGAGAATATCTTTAATAAACAGTACTGATTACTGTGGTGAAGCAAAAGTGAACTGATAGCAGGAGAGAGCATAGAAGCATAATTAGTTTGTTAAGAATAATCAACATCTGTGATCCACGTTTACTGAATTTTGAAAATTAGTATTTTTGAAAATCTTTGGCCATGTCGGGCATGACCAGCATGACCTTTAAAGTAGCCATTGACTGATAATTGGTATGGCAATATGGACAGAAAGAAACTCAAACTAGCCATATTTCTTGACTTGAAAAAACATTCGACACTGTAGATCATGGGATAATGGTAGGAAAGCTGAACGAATATCTCAGAGAACTGGTTTGATTCATATCTAAGTAGTAGAAAGCAATACTGCTTTGTCGATGTTCAGAAATCAAGGAAAAGGACAGTTACTTGTGGCATAATTCAAGGATCCTGCTTTGGTCCACTCTTTTTGATAATTTATCTTAATGATTTTGTAAATTTCTTAGAGCTTTCAAATGCAGGTACGTATGCAAATTATACATATGCTACCTTGACATTTAATATATTCAGTGAATTGATTAGAAATACACACAACTAGTTAAGAAATATTTCTGAGTAGATGACGGTTAATAAATAGTGTCAACATCCAGAAAACCAAATATATGATCATTGGCCATCCACGAAGATTAGATAAAGCTAATATTCCGGAGGTACTAAAGTTGAACTCTTCCAAAATCATAAACTAGAGACCCTACAATGTCTACAGAACAGAGATTTTACTATTATCCATAATGCCATACTGAAAGACAACTAAACGCATAATTTTCTGAGCGTAGAGCAATAGAAAAATTCTCCAGAAACGTCCTTTCTAATAGCCTGGATTTTTTTTGCTGTTGTTGTTCCTTTCGGAAAAAATTTCTTATTTGAGTAGTTTGATTGTAAACTTGTTCATCACCTCCATCGATGTAATCTGAAACAATGCTCTCAGTTTCATCTTTTCTGTACTCAGTATCGAAAGACATAAGATCTAGTGGTATTGCAGTATCTGGAAAAATATTCAAAGACTTTTGTCAATTGATAATTCCTCATAAAATGGATTGTAAATTAGCAACCACATCAAAGCATCATGCACAACTTTTCTTCTAACGTTTAACACTTCTAACATCTTGTTGAATTGTTTTCTCTTCTACTTGAACAACAATGACAGCAATGTCCTTTGCTTAACATGCTAGCTGAGATGCAAGAATATTCATATAAACAATCATTATTTGGAGAGCACGTACAATTAGCATCTTTTCAATTAGTCTTATATCTTGCAATTCATTACTTTGAATCATTCCATTCTCCTTATAGGATATACTTTGGACATTTTAGTCCTCTTCCACACCGATTAAACAGGTATTGGTTATTACCAGACCTTAAAGTGTCTTTAACTGGTCATGTTTCAAACGAAACCGTGCGAATTATTTTTCTCCATTCTTGACTGTACACACTGCCATTTTTCTCATTAAATTTTTCTAAGTATTCTGGTTCTTGAAATCTGCCCTCCATTTTCTTCTTGTTAACTGACCTTTTTTTCTTTGCTTTTTCCTTTCAAATTCTTTTATTGGCTGACTTTTGCCGACATTTTCAAATTGCTTTTCTCTTTCAAATTCAGTTTTCCTTTCTTAGTTACTGGCTGCATATAGCCAATTTTTTCAAGTTTTTTTCCTCATGACTATGATGGATGCAAGACGTGTTTTATTGAGCTGGAGAGCATCTTTTGATTTTGTATCATGGCTAAAGTTGTGTTTTGAATGGTTCAAACATATTAAGTATACATAGTGCTTATTATTTTGGGGAAACTTCCTTAAATTTTTGACAAAATGTCTCCAAATACGAGATTGAAGAAGCGGATCGATGAATCCCATGCTCATGCCTCTACCGACCAGGCCGACTCAACAGAAAAGCATACTAGATGCTCTTTTAGATGGTCGGAAAGGCTTTATACACCAAGCTGTCAAGGCTTGCAAAGAAAGAATGCATAGGTCAAGTAAGGAAAACAATCGAAATACGAAACTTGAAGATTGAAATGCTCAATGCAACAGTCGTCATCCAGGAGAATTTTTCTGGACGCGTTGAGAAAATTGAAAGCTTGAGATTCACGTAGACGATCGAGAGCAGTACAGCAGGAGGGAGACTCTGCCTGAGAATTAATGACATCGAATGCGACGAAAAGGAAAACGAAGCAGCCTATTAGTGTTTAATCAAAGTCAAACAGCTCATAAAAGATTATTTAAAACTGGACATCCCAGGCATTGCCTTTGGTCGTGAGGACCGCATCGGGCAAACGCTGCAAGACGAAGAATCTGGAATAAGGTCTAATAATCTGGAATAAAGTCGAATAATCATCAGATCATTGTACTTTTCATTTCTTGGTCCTTTCAAGCATTGGTCTACAAAGCCAGGAAAAGTACGAACAAATTTAGGAAAACGAAAAAAGACGAAGTGGAGATCAGGATGGATTAGATTTGCAAACGCGTTCTTAAAATTGAAAGAAAAACTTCACGTCGCGGATTTTAATGGTATACTCTGTTTGAAACTAGAAGACAAATTCTTTAGGTATTTTAACACAAAAAGTGAACTTTCAGATTCAAGGGCGGATCCACAGGGGGCCATGGCCTGTTCCAAACTCAAACCTTTCAAAACTGCACAAGCGTAACACTTAATATCCTTACTTTTATCAGGTATTATCGTCACTTAAGATCCTTACTGATATCGTTTAAAGCCTCTTAACTGATAGAAATGCTCGAAAAGACTAACATTTTCGGCAGACCCCTATTTGGTTTGTTCGTGACCTTCGGTCGCACGTGACCTCCCCAATTGACGACGATGGATCTGCTTTTGCTTAGTTAAATATTTTTGAATTAGTCCTTATATTGACATTCCTAAATAAGTGACTTTTTCGAAGTGTAACATCCCCAAGCATTTTGTCATTCGCCAGGCTTTCTGAAATTTATAACTACTTGGAAGACGCGAGGTGTGTTGTGCCTTTGGAAAAATTCATAACGATGAGATATTGTTTGTGTTTAGGGCGATAGTTTTTTTTTTACATTTTTTTCGTTCCCCTGTGGTTCACTGGAGGTCTTTTTTTATTTTCGCTGCTAATCAATTTGATAAACATCGTGTTTGGTTTTCTCTGCATTTATACAAAACAATTAATTCAAATCAACAAAATACCGCACAAAAATATAAATTGCCGCCCGACTGTACAAATTTGCTCGACAGCACAAACCTTCTTCAAATTGACGTGTACTAAGTGCGATAAATCAAGATTGTAACAAAGATATGTCCCTCAGAATTTGCCTTTGTGTGTGTGGAGCTACACGAAAAAATATAAATATAAAATCCATGCCTATTTTGAAGAATATTTGCACTAGAAACGAAATTTATTTTTACTTGGCCCTATCACCTGAAAATCGTCAATCACTTTGATTTTTGACACACCCGGAAGGTAATCATCGCCGTGAAACGTATTTTAGAGTCGTTTAAAGCCAATCTAAAGGGTCTGGTCACAAAATTTTGGGTGGAGTACCCTTGACTCCCCCAACATTTCAATCGCTTCGCTTGTTTAGCCCTTCCCATGTCGGAAGACACAGTCCCTCCGTTTGAAATATCCTGTTGCCGCGACTGATGACAATAACCATGCAAGGTAGCAAATTTAGTTAAAGAACTTTTTTCGAAGTAAATATAAATATTTCAATTACAAAAAACAAAATAACAAATTTCGTAAATGTTCAATAAACAAGGTCCCCAAAAAGAATATTTAGTGTTCTATATTTCTTATGAAAATTGATGGATTGGCGAGATTTGGGGTCAGTTTAGGCTTACTAAACATGCGAGTCCCTAGGGACTAGTCTAGCAAGCCTAATCTTATAAAGTGGGCTTTGCCAGCCATAAATTGGGTATTCTAAGCCAATCCCCATCACTTTGAGCTTAGCAAAAAATTTCCTAGACTGGTACATAATACGTAACTTCTTTACTTGAAAATACTATTTGGTAAAAAGGCCTGAAATAATACAATCAATTAATTGGGTTAATGATAGTATTCGTTCAGTGTCAATCAAATGAGATCTATTGACTCTAAGCTACCAAAGAATTGCAAAAATTTTAAAATCAACTTCAAATAAAATATTTGTTACTTCTTCTTGCTAGTTAAGCAAAAACACATTGGTACAAAAACGTTACGTTTGATGTCCATTCGTTAGGCCTTTTCTTCAGGATTGTATTTTAATTACATTTGATTGTATTCCGATTACATTTATAGAGCACTAAATTGAAAGATAAGGAAGGAGGTTTTCTACGACTGAAATAATGAGGCAGCAAATATCTGGGCCTTTCTTTGGGTTGAGCGCAAAATCGTCATGCTTCTTGTCCTGCGTGAACGTGAAATTGATTTTTTCATGGCGCGAAGGCGTGAAAAATCAATAAAAATTGGCGCTTTTTGAACGATAGTGCTTATCAGGGGGAGGGGGGTGAGCTTGATTATATTGTGTGATATAGCCTTCCACTGTAAGAAAGAACCCAGATCTACATGATCTTCACTAAAAATTTGAAAAGTTTCTTAGCAATTTTTCATTTACTAGAAAAAGTTTCTTAAATTTTCGTGGGTTTCACCATTGAGTTTCCTATAAGACGTTTCTTATAAAAATCGTGTATTCTATGGGGTGCCATGAAATGTCCTACTTTTACCCTTTGAATGTTGTCAGAAGTTTGGCCCCAACCAATAAAAGCACCGAATTTGGGTGTCACGTGGACTTTGTCACCCACGTGCTTTTATCTCGCATGGTGGATTTGGAGTGGGGATTGTCATTGATTCGATGAAAACGCGAAATTTCCGGATGAGACTGGGAAGGACAATCTGTGAATTTTCTCTGAAAACGAGGTTTTGATTTGAACTCAACCTTCTGAAGCTCCTTTTTCCTGTGTTGCCACAGGCTGTATGCCGACCAAATAAAGTTAACTATTTAAAAGTCTTAAGTGCCTTTAAATATCTCAGAACAAGTCAAGAAACATCTAACATAACTTTTAGACATTTAGCAAAGTGTTTAGTGGATTTCACTACCGATTAACACAGGTATGAGCCATGCAATCCATCGAGATGTTCGAAGTCTAGAGCAGCAGGTAAGAAGGCCGTAAAAACCATTTTGTTTAATAATGTTAATTTCTATATACTTGCACTTGACCAGGTTTGTCGTAAAATTGTAACATTTCACCGTGTGTTATTCAGTTTGTTCTGCATGAAAACAACATTGATTTTTTTAATGGACTTCGCTGGTCCCAGTGACGCAAAATTAACTGCTACACAAACAAATGAAATGTATTCCTCATTAATTAGATTAGTCATTTGTTTTTTAGCTTTAATGTAAGTGTGAGCACTTTTTTGTCTTTTTAAGAACTGCTTCTCAATTTTTTATTTGCCATACTTTATAAAAAAAGACAAAAAGGAAGCAAACTGAACAAAAATGGCATGAATCAATATTAAGTTTGTTTCGGAACTCACAATTTATATTATAAGTTTTTTTGCAAGACAGTTTTGTCTGCTCTGCTGGCAGCATGGCAGTTATCAACAAGACCCTGTGTGTGCAGTGACTCTCATATTCCCATTGATTTGAGGATTCACAACAATATGAATCATTCAAACTTGGTGTGCATGCAACAAATATGAAAAGATTCTTGTGCATGCACATGACATACATACTCTGCAGACTGGCTCTGCTGTAATCATGTCCCCAGATTGCACAGAGTGGCATAATCCGATATTCACCAAGAATTTTCAGAACGTTAAATTTTCAGATTCAAATAAATTTGTTTTCCTAAGCTCATCAGAAAACATTGCAAGTGTCCTCAACAAATAAATATTCTCTAGCTCAGGTGGGTGATATGATCGCCAGCATGTGCCTCCACACTCCCCACAGCTGCTTGATGCAAGCTGTCATTGCTCCCCTTGATATTGCATAGCAACAAAACTGCCCATCTTCTGTTTTCTTTTTGTTAGTCATCAGCTCATTTTGTATGAAACTCCTGATCACTTGGTGTTCAATTCATGCAGTCAAATATTATATACTTGGAAGGTTCAATTTGAAAGACCAATGCGTGAAGGGGAATAGACTTGCCCCAATTCCATTTTTTTTATCCAGAGAAAAGGAAAACGAAAGGAGGAAAAAGAACAAAGAAATTCTCAGTTGAAGTTCTGATAAAAAGAAAAAGACTTCAGGCAAGTCTGGAAGATGAACAACTAAGCATGAATCAGATTTTTTCAATGATAAGATAAACTATGTGTACTACTTACTGTCATGTTCAAACTACTTATTATTATCAGGTTTTCAATAGGAAAATGATATCAATGATTTTCTATTTTCAAAAAATTTATTTACTTGAGTCTATTGTGTATTTATACCCTTTTTAAAGCGATTTGAAGGAGATAAAAAATTGCCCTCCTGACCTTTCCAAGGGCAGCCATTACCATCCACCTTCTTAAATCTTCATGGTCAATCCTGCTAGCTGGATCAGTGAACTTCACCAACAAATTACAATTTATGAAAAAGTAATGTCCAAAACAATGTATCATGTCATTTCCAATCATCAAGACAGCAATAAAAATAGATATATTAAGAACTGGCAACCGTATATAACTCCTTATGGAACTGGCAACCGTATATAACTCAGGGAAAATGTCATTATAATTTATAGCGAAACTACAACTATGACGGATTATGTATGAATCTTTTCTCTTGTAAATTTGAGTAGTGGGGAGGTGTGGCCAGAATGGGTGGCTTTTTCCCTGCATTTTACATGAGAAAGGGTATCTTTTTGAGAACTTTTACCTGAGAAAGGGTGTGTTTTTCAATAAATTTACTTGAGAATGGGTTAATTTTCTGAAAGTACACTCGAAATTTTCATTCAAAAATAGATGACATGACACTGCCAATCTAGCGATCTTACATTTCAAAATGTTTCTGAGGAAAATCCCTATCTTTGTCATTTTGATGTCTTAGAAGTGTACCAGAGACGAAAATAGACTACATCAGCCATTCTGGCAGTCTCTAAAAGATATTTTTGAGTCATTTAAAGCCAATCTGAAGGGCGTGGTTACAATCCTCCTGTCAGATAACACCACCCCTTCTGCAAAGATATCCTGGCGCCACCACCGTAAATCAATGAGTGTGTTCACATTTATGACTGAGATGAGGATCGTTCTAACAAGTGTTTTGCAAAGTTTCAGTTGGGTTTTCTATTACACAATCTGAATTCTTGTTTTATCCGCATATATTCTAAATTTCCTATCACTCATAACATTGATTTACCGTACTATTCAAAATTTACCTTTTTTTAATTTCCTATGGATGAGTTTTGAAAAAAATACAATTACCTATTAAAAGTTCATCGATTGTGTTTATGATGAACTGTATATTATTTTGATTATTAAATTTGGTTTTAGTCGAGTTGAACTTATAGCTTAATACTATTATTATTTGATTCTCTATAATAGTTTGTATTCATTTTTCTTTATTCTGTAAATATTTAGAACAATAGTATTTGAATGTTTCAAACTAAAAAGGGAAATAATTCATCACTGCACAAAATGTCATTCACCACTGCACATTTTTGATTCATCACAGCACATATTGGTTATCATTGCACCTTAAATTATTCCTTGCTCGCCTCCCATTGAAATGCCTGCTCTGTCTAATTCACCTATCCAGGTTGACTTTTTCACCAGGGGTAAATATTCTTCCAATTGAGTCAACAAAACCTTAAGTACAAATATTTGAGTTTTGGTGTTAAAAGATGACTAAGAAGAAAACATATGTATATATATGTGTATATTCACTTTAACAAACAAGAAATTCTGCCTATTGACTGAGCACACAATCAGGCAGCAGCAAATGTTTTTTTAATAGCATGTCTGGAAGCCAAGAGAGTGAAAACTGTGAATGTGTGGAAGCTGAAAGGAATCTTTGTCCATGTGCTCTCAAGCTTTAGAAATTTGATTAATGTTTTCAAGGTTTTCAAGCTTCTGGAGATCCAGACATTTTCAAAATTGGTCAGAACGCAAGCAGAAGCATAAAAATATTCCAAACTTTTTTAATAGCATGTCTGGAAGCTAAGAGAGTGAAAACTGTGAATGTGTGGAAGCTGAAAGGAATCTTTGTCCATGTGCTCTCAAGCTTTAGAAATTTGAT
>JAYJMH010057338.1:0-12699 GCA_036873815.1 Phacellophora camtschatica | reverse complement strand
TTATAATAAAGCCATCTAATAAAGCCCCCCCCCCCCCCCCCATCCCTTAGCAGCCATGTCCTAAAATTTAGAAAAATATATTTCTAATTTAAGGCAGAAAATAATGACACTAATATTGTAAATATTATTACCTCACGCTGTCGATACACTTCTTCCAATGTATTTTCAGAGATAGCAACTGCTTCGTAGCGTGTAGTATTCATGGTGGCAAGCTTAATTTTCAACAAAAATATTAAAAATCATGAAATTATCAATAACGTAATAAGTCTAAATTTCAACCTCGTTCCTGGGAACATTTTCCAAGAACAAATGCTGCATGGGATAGACTCATCTAATTCCCAAGGAGAAAAAAAACTATGGTCTACAGAATGCCCTATGAATCCAACAGAGCCTCCTTGATTCTCTCTCGGTTTCTTCTTAAAAATTTTTACATTTTACTGTTTTATGACAAGTTAAACTGATAACATGTAAATAAAACCACAACAAAAAGTACGGAGTTACAATCGTTATTTTGCACGTGGATAAACTCAAACAAAAGTGATCGAATATAACTTAACGAAGATGGTTAAGGGTTACTTTTAGACACTGTGGAACGCAACACTCCAAAAACTTGCTCCAATGACTTGGTTTACCGTTTAAAAGTAATATATTTTTGTATCATTTTTATAACAAGTTGAACTAATAATTCTAAATTTTAGTTGAACTGATAATTTTAGCCTTTCAAAGTCATCATAGTAAAGTTACAGAAGCAGGGGGTAATACAGTGAAACTTAAGAAGTGAATATGAATGCTAACCTGTACAGATGATGATGAATGCTTGTATCTGAAAATATAACAATATCATAAATTTACATGATTAATTTAATTAATTAACATTCATTCATTCATTCATTCATTCATTCATTCATTCATTCATTCATTCATTCAATCAATCAATCAATCAATCAATCAATCATTCAATCATTCATTCATTTAAATATTTTAGGAGCTTTAGCTAGGGAAGATGATTTATAACGAGCCCACAGTTAAGTAATAACTATTGTCATTGAAGAAAGTTGAAAAAGTTTCTGTATCGTATTTTAACAATTTGAATGGAAATGCTGATGAGAAATAGTGTCACACAAAAGGAAAGAGCAGCAAAAAGAAAAAATAAATACTCAAGTTGTAGCCACTGGATGGCGAGAAAAATTATTTTAAGCATGGAGATTTGGACGCCAAAATCGTAGTAGCAGATGATTTCCTACCATATTAGTTAAATCATTTTTTTTTTGTCTTTTCTTTGAAATTTCCTTTCTGTTGTTTTGCTTTTACAATTTCCATTTCTTTCTCGTTTCAAAATGCCCCTCGCAGCGTCGAGTAAATTTTAAAAGCAAAATAAGAGAAAGAAAATCACAAGACAACGAAATGATTCAATTCATGTGGTAAGAAATCATCTACAATTAATATTTTGGTGTCCGAATTTCCATGCTTTAAGGTTCAACTTTTAAGTTTTTATTCAATAGAAATAACAAAATAGTAGCATCCTCTCGTCAAACTGTATTTAAAATAAAGATGCATTGACATTTAACATGTGTTACAATTGTAAGCATCGCTTACCTGGACGATGATGCAGACAGATTGTAAATTTTCAGTCGCGTTCCTTCTTTCCATGACATTCTGATGTCTTCCGTTGGCTTCCATGCAGTTACATATAACTCTGAAAAGAAGGCAAGAGTCCTAAAATTTTATATTGTATTGGCAGCCAGCAAACCTCTATGTGACTATAAATCGTAGAGGTTGGGATATCTGGAATGCAAACTTAGAGTTTGGGATATCATCCAGTGATCTGCGACAACGGTTACCTGCCCAAAGCTTGAAATGAAAATTTCAACATTTTGATATTAAAACAACCTGCTTGGCATAACGGTGACTTGGGAGTTTAAAATTTGAAAAAAGACCCAAGACTCAAGCCCTCAAGTCAATACATGAGCAAGCAGGTTACTTTAATGTCAAAACATTGACTGGAAATGAATGGCTTTATTTAAATTGACTTTAAAGTTCACGAATGAGGTCAATTTTAATTTCCAATTTTGGACAGGTAAAAATGATTACAGATGATTGGATGATATCCCAAACTCTAAGTTTGTCCTCCGGACGTTGTTTTGAGTACAGCGTAAAATTTGTAGCCTCCAGGGTTTTGAGTAGAGCACTAGCCCTGCAAATAGAGATAATTTTTTGGATTATTCCGCAGTCTGATTATGAAATCGTGAAAAGTGCTATTTCAAATAAAATTTTGATAATAAAAAGGAGAGTGTCGCTATGCTAATATACCATGTAAAAATTACATGGTAAATTAGCAAATAAAAAATATTAAAAACAATGTCAGCTGAAAGTAAACGATAACTTAATTCACAATTACGACACAATAACAATGGTTAAATTAGCAAAAAACGCCACAACATGATGCACAGACATGAAACACAACATTTTAGAAATTACTGAAAAAGCAAGCAAAGTACCCCAGAACTCAAGTAAAAATTTAAATAATTAATTAATTAGAATTTTCATTCATACCTCGAATCTCTTAACTCTTTCACCCCGGGAAAGGCCATATAGCTTATTACTAAACAACAAAAATGTCATATTTTTATAAGGTAAATATGGACAGTTCAATTTGAAATATATTAAATCAACATTCAACGTGAGGTTATCACTGAGTTGAGTAAGTTTGTAAGTGCTAGCTGTAACAAAGATAGGATTTGCCTAAAAAGTGACAATAAATCCTGGCCAGAAAGGATTGAATTTTGGTTCACGAAATGGTTTAAAAAAATAATACAATAAAAAAATAAAATATCTAAAGAATTTGATCAATATGAAATACTAACCTGTTTTCTGCTTTCCATCAAAAACTTTGTGATCTGTAATCCTGAATTTTTGTAACTGCAACACAACTCTTTCTGGAAACTAATAACATGTATTTATTAATTTTTGCAAGGAATTTGAATTTGTGTAAACATAAAATAACTTGTAAAGTATGACATATAAAAAGAATTGTAACAATTTAAAGTTTGAGACTATAAAAACCAAGGGAAAACTGAGAAAACAAACTATTTTAACAACAATGGCGAGAAAAAAGAGCCAGACTATTAGTAAGGAATAAATGATTATCAACTTATTGCTTCTGAGCACCCCACCACACCCAAAATACTCCCCCCCCATTCTATGACATTATATAAGCTGTAATGACATGTCCAAGCAAAATTGTAATGTACAAAAGTTATCTTGGTCATCTTTGCTGAAATTTCACGTTATTTCCACAAAATCAAAATCAAAGAAAAGTAGGCACTTGTATTAAAAAAAAACTCTTTCCCAAAGAGATGTCGAGAAAATTCTTTTCTGAGGCGTAAATAGAAGTAATATATATATAAATTTACTTGACTTTATTAGGCTACTTTAAATAAATCTATAAAAGAATGAATGAATGCATGAATTAATTAAAGAATATGAGCACAAAAATACCCAAACGTGATTTTAGCAAAGTAATCGCGAGTGGAAAACTAAAATTACAGTGTTGTCTCACTTCTTCTTGGACATCTTTCCATGCATCGTCAAATTTCTTCTCCATCTCAGACCTTTGAATGTCATCTCGCTGCCGTCGATACTCAGCTAAAGATCCTTTCTGACTGTCGCTTAGTACAAGCTATGGGTTTAGGTGTGAGTACAAGGTTAGAAAATGCACTACAAAAGGCGCTGTAGCAAAAGAAATAGCTTCATTTGCAAACCTAAATACATTCTATTTTCGCAATGTCAACGGCTCTTCGTAGATAGCCTACTCGTTGTCGCTAAAATTAAACCAATTTCATCTTCTTCTCAGTTTGTTTTTCCAAAAAAACGATGCAAAATAGTCAATTTGACGTTGCAGATCTGAAAAGCACAACGTTCTGTGGCCTCCTGGAAATAACATTTTTCATAATTTTATGTTGTACTCATACTTGAACTCCTTGTTAAGTAATCTAAACCTCCCTGTTAAATGATTTATATAAAAGTTTTGATTCCTTTCAGAGAGAGTAGTCGTAGTGAGTTAATTTTTTTCAAAGAAAAGAAACAATTGTGGATATTAAGCAAGAGGAAAATAGCAATACAGACATCGAAAACTATGTATAATTGTCAACTGTTATAAAATGATTGTAACAGCCAATACAGAAGATCCCACTATAAGAAACTGCAAATTAAGACACTGAGGCTCAAAATCTTTAGGAGAAAAATAGAAGGGCAATATAATTATTTGATAAACAATGAGGTTAAGGCCAAATGTCCAGTTTCTTAACAGCGGGGATCTACTGTAATGTGCTCTCGAGTCCGGAATAAACGTCTTCGCCAGTTTTCGAAAAAATCCACTTTTGACATCCTTATTCCAGTGTTTAATAATTCCGAGCTTCTTGAAATGTGAAACATGGAAAACCATGTTTCCAGAATGTGACTCGAACTGTATTTTCCGTTTTTAAATAGTTTTTGATGCTATTTACAGTCAAAACAATTCAGGAAGCTGTTCAACCACACCGTATAGTCCAAAACGCCCGTTTATTAGGATTCGGGAAATTTTCCACACACCTCATTTCTTCCAGACCCCCCGCCGTCTATTGCGGACTCAAGAGTCAGTTATTGAAAATTTAAAATGGCTCAACTTCCTGTTGTACAGTAATGATTGCTGTCCCTAAAATCATAAAACTTTAAAAATACAAAATTGACAAATCATTTACAAAACTTAAAATCCATAAACACTTATTTACATATCATAACTATATAAATATTTCAAAATGTTAAAAATATTTGAAAAAACAACTTCCTTCATTCTATCCAAAAAAAATACCCGGTGAAAGTGTTAGCAAAATCATTTATCAGAGTTATAGAGTTGACAATCAAGTGTAGACAAGATTCCCAAACAAGGTAACAGCTTACCTCTAACGACCCTGGATCATTTGCAGATTCTAGGATCTCAAAGAGTTCTTCTCCATTCCTGATATTAGCAAGTTCTTTCATCGAAGGTGATCTCAATTTTCTACGCGATTTCCGTTTGTCTGCAATAAAAACACAACTAATAAGCTATTGATTTTGGAAATTAAAGAGAAGGCAAGTGTCTGTTAATTATTTTCTTATTTTATACCATGAGGTGAAAATGTAAACTAAAATTAAAATCAGTTAATATTGCAGGTAAATTTGTGCTTATAATAATGAGCTTTGGGACTCTCTTGCTGTATCTCAAACAAATGCAGTTGAAAATCAACTCAAACAACCTCAAATTTGTTGTCTTCTTTCCTTGTTAATGGCCTAACTTTGCATCTCTCTCAACCGTTTGAGTTTACTTCATGTCTCAATGCATGACTTAAAGATGCAAGCCACACAGATATAAATCATGCGCTGAGACATGAAGTACACTCTAGCGTGGAACAGTTAAGAGAGACAAAAAGGCAGGCTAATAACGAGTTTGAGGTTGTTTGAGTTCATTTTGAACTGCATTTGTTTGAGATACAGCTAAGGAGTCCCAAAGCCCATGCTATAATTTGAGGGAGAAAGAACGCAGTAGAACCAAGAAAATGTTTTTAAATGGCTCAACTGAAAAAAAGAAAATTTGTTTGAAAAGAGGAATATGAAAGGAAGCAAAAAAAATTCAAACTTACAAAGAGAAAAAATATGATGATAAATAATTAAATTATGTTTATGCACATATTAGTTATCTATCCAAAATAAATATAAAATAATCTTGGAAGTAATTGATAAGTCGTCATAAAATATTCCACAGACGACCACCCAACTTTCAGTTTTCCTTCCACATTAAATTAGAACAACACAAGGTGAGAGAAAATCTGGTTGAAATTCGTTTCAAATTTCAAGATTAAACAAATTTAGGTAAACTTAATAACAAATGTCGTCAGAAGTCAAAGAAAAACAATAAAATTAATTGCATAAACATTTTAGTCGTTAAGTTGATTTGCATCATAACAGAAAATTTATACCAGATGACCCAAAAAACTATCTCTGTTTGGAGGGATGTCAATCAAAATCCGCGAGACTACAAATTTCAAATTGTGCATACAACGACGTCCGAAGGGCAAACTTAGAGTTTGGGATATTATCCAGTCATTACAAAAACATCATTTCGGTCCAAGTTTTGACATAAGCAACCTACTTGAAATCATCATTTCTGTCCAAGTTTTGACATAAAGCAACCTACTTCCTTTAATGGCACTGCTTAAGTTTAAAATTTGAAAGATTCACTGATCAAACTCTCCAAGTCGATTTTGGAGCAGTAAGGTTGCTTGAATGTCAAAATGTGGACTGGAAATGAATGGCGTTCGTTTAAATTGACTTGACAGCTTAACAATGAGGGATGTTTTAATTTCCAGTTGTGGACATGTGAATGTGATTGCAGATGACAGGGTGCTATCACAAACCCTAAGTTTGTCCTTCGGACATCGTTTTGAGTACAATTTGAAATTAATAACCTCGCAGACTTCGAGCTATAACCATGCAAACAGAGATTGCTGAGTTTCTTTTGAATAAAATATAAAAACGAATGATACATTTAACTTTTTCTGAAATAAATCGTTTTAAAATCGGAGAATTCGTTTTAAAATTATTTCAAATTCCTCTGGAAAACAAAACGACACCTTCATAAACTTTCAACCTAATACTCCACCAGAAAATCTTTTGGTTTCGTTTTTGGAAATTCAAATCTGACATGAAAGGTTTAGAACAAACTCAACACAAAGAGAAATAAAAGTGAACAAAAGTACAACGTATAATTTTAAAATGAATCAACGAACCTCTAGAAGTTTGCGATTTTTCAAATTCTTTTTGTATTTTTTGATATACTTTCTCCATTCTCAACTGCTTTTGGTTGTCATATTGTCTTGCTGAGATTTGTTCCTGAGCTGAGTTTCTAAAAATACATCCACTGCTGGACTTTTCCATCCACTGAAACGAAAGTGTAGGTAAAAAGAAAACCGTTTGATAAAGATGACATTTAAAATTTTGCTTTGATTCGTTGATGCGTCAATATTCTTCACAAAAAGTTTACCCCTTTATTGAAGGCCAGTACTAAATCGTAGAGACTTAACGTACGCGGGATATCCCCAGATATATGACATCTAACAATTTTATATTTCATTGTTAAAATGTTTTTTTAAATGTACATTTTCAGAACGTTTCAAAGTTTAAAGTTTGTTTGAAAATTCGAAAAATATACCTGAGCCGGATAAACTCTTTGGACCACGACATCAACACACCCAACAAGACCTCCATCGGGAAATAAAGAGTACAATGGCACTGGGAAAGCCATTCTTTCACTCTGAAACCCAAGCTTAGCATCCCAGCGAGCACGACGAGTCGAGTTTGAATTAAGTTCCAGCATTACTGATTCAGGTGCCTTGCGAGACAAAAAATAAAATTCATGAACATGACAAACGGAAAATTAACTGAAAAATGTATCTCTTGCATGTTGTGTGTTGTAATTGACTGAGTTACTTTAACTCAATTGAATTACAACTACATTAATTCAAAATATGGCATGTCTTGCATGTTGTGTGTCGTAATTCAGTGAATTACTTTAACTCAATTGAATTACAACTACACTAATTCAAAATACAACGTATACCGGGTGCGCCATAAAAAATGACCACGTTTATTGATATTTTTGAGCTTGAGATTCTGTTTACACGAGCATGGTCCTGGTTTGATCCGTTCCCAAACTTGTACGGATATGCGAAATTGCAAATGTTTACAAAAAATGAAAAATGAATTATTTATTACTAAAATGGCTTAATATCTAATATCTGCTGCAAAATTAAGAAATTAAGAAATTTTGTAATCTGTGCTTGTACGGATAGAAACAACACGAGCTGTTTATCAATGGACCACATTTTAGATATTAACCCTTCCCAGTGTGAAAGTGTTCATATCTAAAATACAACAACTGTTTGTTTCTGAAAAATGTCCTTCATTATAGACTGTCAATAATGCTAAATTAAAAAAGTTGCTAAAGCATAAATACTGCCATAGGTTTTGATTCAAAAAAGCATTTAAAATACAAAAAATGAGTTCAAATACATTTCTTGAGTCTGACTTTGGCTTGGGGGTAAATATTTGTTCCGGATTTTGGAATTGTTCCTCGAGACATCCTCAAATTAATCCTCAAGAAAAAATCCAACTGATGTTTTATTTTGGTATTCTTTTAAACTAGAATGAAATAAAATTGGAGTGCCCTTAATTTTCAATTAGTTTCTTTGATATTTAATGACACTCAATTTGAAATTTTTCCTCACCAGTTGAACAATTTCTCCTCGGGGTTTTCCCGACCTAAATGAAAGAGAAATTTACACCTGCTCTGGCTCGGAAAAAATATATTTCACGTTGTTTATCAATTGTTCACTTGACTTCTCTCTTTCTTTTCCAAAAATAAAAAATATAATAATGTCTAAAACCAAAACATACCTCAAGAGGAGGAACTGCTTGCTCGCTTCCAGAGAGACTAGCTCCGTAAATACACAATTTTGTTCCAGTTTTAATCTTATGTAATTGAAGAAGTGACGTCAATGGTTTGTCGAGGATTGCTTTAACAGGGTACCAACCGTCTGTCATCTCAACAATTTGCTAAGCAAAATAAAAACAACATAATTTCGCATTATTATTTAGCAAAAGTAATTTCGCATATTTGCTTCGCCATCCCCGCCGACGCACACAAAATATATACATCGGGTGTCCCTAAAATATGGTAACAGATTTGATTAAGGCTAGTGTTGAGACTATCGTTCAAATCGTCAAAAAATATTTTTTAAATATTCCTCTATAGTCAACTTAAAATAAAAATCTGGTTTGTTGATAGTAATCTTTTGACAGTAAAATTTAAAGTTCAAATTTACGAACCACTCAAAACCAGTGCTTTTAATTTTGGCGTATGCTCTTAAAGGATCATGTTGCAGGATTGATTGAATCGTGGCAGTTTTCCAATTCTGAAAATGTTTTAAAAAGAATCTTGAAAATCAGTTGTCCATGACTAAATTTTTTGAAAACTAGAATTTCTGTTTCATTTTGGTAGATTTTTGGTAAGAATGGTGAAAAAAGAGAAAGCATTTCATAGTAGCCTGCATGCAAAGCGGAGGAAACAGTTTGAGGCTGCTACGCGTAGGCTACTTCATAGTGGCTGCATCCATAAATAAGCGTTAAATTTTCAGTTTTCGGATTTCTTTCTGGGTGTGTTTCCAACCACCATTAAATTAATTTCGTAGAAAGCTATTGTTTAGGAGTTCCAAAGACGCAGTTTAGACGAAAATCTAGACCTCTGGTTTTGGGTTGGAGGCAAATTTGAACTTTCAGAATTAACATCTTGACACTCGATGCACAAATATTAACAAACTATAAATCAATTTTTAAGTTGACTACCAATAATTATTTAAAAAATGTTGCGAAAAACATTTGAGTTAAACTCGCAGCGCTAGCCTAATATATATATACCGCGTGACCCAAAAAAAAGTTTTTCCGTTTGAACCATCATGTAGATGTGTGGAAGGCTTGATCCCTTGATTTTAATGCGTCTTGACGAATTGGCAAGTTGAAAATGTTCAGGAAATCATCAAATTTGGAGATTTAATGGTTAAAAAAAATATTTTTATTTAAGTTCGCATTTGCCTGATAATTTGCAGTTTAAATAATGCAAATCAAGCTGGTGTTTTCCCTACTATCTCAAACTCTCGTGGGAACAGAAATTGTTTTGCGAGATAACAAGTTTTCGAGATAACCAAAGCTAGATCAGCACTCCCAGGCTCTCAAGGGATATAAAAAACAATTCGAGTTAATCGGGAGTTTGAGTTAAGCGAGTTCAGGATAGCGGGGTTCAACTGTATACACAAAACAAGTTTACATTAACCCAAATGTATGATTTTTAAAATACCAGGTTAAACAACGTACTTCTCAAACATCATGTGTGTATAAAACTAATTGCTCAATCAAGTATTTGAGAAGAGTGATGTTTAATCTAATTAAGTTCAGCAGTTTTTACTAGGGCAGCTACCGATTTGGAGCAACTGATTTAGTCGAATTTTGAGTTTAGTCAAATGTTATTTTTCTCATGTGCCAACAAACCTATTTCATACTTATTTTGTCTAGTTACAATAATGATGTAATTTGGTTTCTGCTTGTTAATTTAATCGAATCTTATCTGTTGGATTAGGATCAACTGTATATGCAAAACAAGTTTACATTAACCCAAATGTATGACTTTCAATGGATAACACTAAAGACCAAGAGCATCAATTTGACATACAGCAGCTAACACTGTCATAAGCACAATTCTACAGTAAATGTACGACAAAAATCGTAAAAACAATATAGACTTGTTACACGAGTCCTTGTTTCTCTGAGTTCTCTGATTTGCCAACATCCCTACGATTATCTAAAAACAATATGCATAAATATACATACCCTAGAATTATCTTTTGACTGTATGGTTTCATGAATTACGCTATTGTCCTCTTCCTTATTTTGGGCCACGGGAAATATTTTGCTGACACACAGAACAAGCCTACTTGTTGAGATGTCATCCCTTTCTAAAATCTTCTTTATGGTTGACCTATCATTTAAGAATAAAGTAAACTCGTCTCTTATTTTGCTATAAAATCCTGACAGTTAAATGTCATTAAAACATACGATGACTAATATGTACGTGTCAGACAAGCAGGATCTCAGGTAGAATAAAAGCGATTTTAAAAATGAAGTAAAATATGTTTACTGCTAAAATTAGGCAAACAATTTTCCGTTGAAAAATATGATTTAAAAATCCAAAATAAACAAAGTAAAGAGCTGCAAAACACCAGAGCTTGAACTCACCTCTCGGCATTGTCAATTTCCTTGTCGTATCTGTACTTCAAATTGTACATGACTTCGTTGGGTGTCACACACCTAATCAACAAAGGAAATTTGAAAAATAATTTGAAAAATAATTATTCTCTAAATCCCGAAACAAAATGCACAGAGCAGCGACAGCCCGCCACTAAAAAGTTTCTTAAGATTTTGGCAAGTCATATAAAAATGAACTGAGGTGTGCTGCCAATAATGGAATAGAAAAAAGTAATTTCAGTTCATAATTTCCATGATTAAAATTGCCTGATTTGATTAATTTTCAAATAGTTTGTAATTTCAAAGTATAGCTATTAGCAAAAAAAGCGATCTAATTCTTATGACACCAGCCGCTGTTAACAAGGCCTATATATAATACGTTTACAAACATTTTTCCTGCTTATGCGATTTCTTTACGACACAAACTGGAATCTCGCTTCCATCAAGTCGCGTAGTTTGCAAATTTTTGTATCAAACTTCATTCCATAAAAGAGTTAAATTGGAATGAGCTTAAATCCTAATTAATTGTCAAGATGTATCGGGAGAAAAAATGAATTACAAATCCGTGCAAAACATGGTATTAACAACGTACCTTCCAGAAAATATTTCAGGAAAAGATCGCTCCATGCTCGCCAGCTTCCATAGAATCCATCGATACTGATTTGCAAACCATTCATCAGAAAAAAGAGATTTGTCAACACCAGGAAGTGATTCAAATGCACTTATGTGGGAAATATAAATATATATATATATAAATACCAGGTGAATAAAACATTCTCCTGATGAAGGCTCGATTTGCCGAAACGCGTCGAGAATATATCAAACATCTTAAAATATCCAGATCGTCTTTTTACTCCGTTCTTCAATATAAATATAAATGTATATATATCAGATGTTTATGGCAATTGAGATTATCATTTACGGCTGCAAATGTTCTTAAAAATAGTTCATAAAATACAGATCATATTTGAAAAATAACAATACAATGGAGTATTTAGTTTCTTCGAAATTTGCCTTGTTGCGATTTGTTTGTTGTTGTCGTTAGTATAAAGTTAAAGCAACATCTAAGCCTAATTTTAACTTTGTTAATTGAATCAAAACTGAATTAAAACTAAAAAATTGCAACTTTGAATAGTTTGCAGTCATTTACAACAATTTAAGCCAATGGTTAAATGCTATATGAAACAATTTAAAAGATAAAATTCATATAAATAAAAATAATTTTTAGCAACCTTTTAAATTCAAGAGGCCCGGCAGATCCTTCTTCACTAAGAACAAGAGTACCTCCGTCACCCACTGCTATCTTCTTTCTTGAAATCGAAACTTCGCTGAAATACTCTTGCGAAAATACGAATTCTGATGCCTCTTCACTTGTCAAATCAATGACAGCATCGTCTATTCCAAAATTTTGCAACTAAAATTAAAAGACGTCAGGTATTTACAAAAAAGTAGAAAGAAGAGAACAGTTGCTTTCAATTCAAATAAACAGCAATGAACACAACTATGAACACACATATCATAGCCTGTGTGCACACGTACGTAAAAACCTTCCAATTTGCTGCATGTAACTCTTTCGCAAAAGTTTACGATATCTAGTTTACAATAGTTTACAATACCTCCAAATCTACTCTTTTACATGTATGCTCTCTTACATTATTTTAATGCCGTTTTTGTGTCTTCGTATTTCCGCATGCATTGTATTTTTGTACCGGGTGTCCTAAAAAGCCCTTACACTGGTTTCGCAAATATCAAACAAAAACGTGGATAGGAAACTTTTCGTAAACACATCTATTAAACAGCCTGATAACATACGAGTAATTTGTGACCTCG
>JAYJMH010057327.1:0-12699 GCA_036873815.1 Phacellophora camtschatica | reverse complement strand
GTCTAATCCACTAGCAGTTGTGTTTGAAAAAATTAAACTGCATATTGCCAAAAAATGACCAATTTCTCAACTTTTTTTAAGAACACACCATTTCATAAGAACATATGAATATATCAGTCTGTTTTCGGTTTTTATCTTTGGGCACCTTTTTCTAATAAATCAGTATGTAGGTTCTTATTTTTCAAGGTTCTTCTTTGCAGGGTTTTACTGCATTCCTATTTTCGAGTACATATTTCTTTCATATTTGTCATTTTCGGAAAGAACAGAAGTAGTCGTTGATATGCTTTTAAACGCTTTATTTTATATGCTTCTTAATCATGACATTTTTAAACGAAGTAGTGAATTACGTAACTCTTTTATACTTTACAATTCACCACTTCAAGATATTAATTTTTTGACTTGAGATTCGGAGTGGGAATGAAAAAGTCAATCTTCGAATTTCATTCCTAACTACAAATGATTTTATCGGCATTTTATTAGCAATAAAAAAATCATAAGGGATTTGACCGTAAAATTGTCTTGGGGTGAAAATTTTACCCCGAGGGTTTTTTCAGAGTCAAACCCTTATAAACCCTGAAACTTTAAATTCTTGTAAAATTGAGCAGTCAATGACAGGCATTTGAAAATTCACACATTGACTAAGTTTTGTATGAATCCATAATGGCGCATTTTGTGTTATTCATTTAATATTTTGTAACGGTAATGTTTTGGTAAATAATTTTAAAATTTTTGGGTACAAGTAAGCTTGGCCAAGGTACCTATTTGACACCCTAGAAAATGTATCGCCCTGAATGGAACGTCGCCTTGAAATGAAAAACCTTTGTTTTTTCGATAATTTTTTTAATTTGGGAGAGCTCTTTTGGTAATACTTTAGGTTGAAACTAAAATTTAAAAAATAAATTTTGAGAATTATTAAAATATTTGTTAATTGTAACAGGCCAAATTACAACATGCAGTTGGCTATGATGATCTCGTATCTCAAAAAGACAAGGAAACAGAATCACTAAAAATTTTAGATGCTGAGAAATTTGCACCTGGTGTGTCAAAGATGGAGAAGAATGGACATGTGAGTTTTCTTTAAGCAGAGTTTTTAGACCATTTTACTATCCGATTCGTTTCTGACTAACCGGCAAATTTTATCTTATTTTCATTTTGTTGGAGATAGCACACACAAACCAACTTGATTCAAGAGAGTTACATTGAAATATTCAAAATTTTGGTGAAGTTCCATTCCGCATTTACCTCCTGAAAATATGACGATTTGCGTTGTTTAGCACTGGGCCGTATGGCCTTGCCCGGGGTGAATCTCCATGTTACATGGTCCTTCGTTATGGAAAGCGATTAATTTGAACCCCCGGGGGGGCATTCTTACAAATGAGTTACTGACTGTGTGCCGAGCTACTAAAATATACCCTACCCAGTTGTAAACAAAAATCTACAAAGAATACATATCCCGTCGTATAATTTGAACCTCTGTCTATCAAGTGTAACATACCCTGCCTTCAAAATGTATAACCCGTGGTTAAATTCGCACCAAGAAGTTGCGAAATAAATACCTCATCTTAAGTTTAATTTCCGAAATGGTAAACCCTCAAGGCGGGGCATGCATAAAAATGTTTACAATAAGAATGCCCCCCCCCCCCCTCGGGGCTCTGAGCAGCCAACAATGTCATATTATTGCTTGTTTCTTTCATAAGGTATAGATGTAGTTGTTTCTGCTTTTGTTTTCATACTGCTATTTTTTTGGTTGAATAAGCTCAACAGACTTTTAAATTTGATATGGTCTAAAAATCCTTGGAAATATAATGCATCAAGAACATTTTCGTAAATTTTCAAAACAAATTAATTGCATGAAAACATATACCAATAAAAATCATTTTATATTTCAGGCAAATTTTGCAACCAGTCATGATACCATCTTAATGAAGAGTTTTACGATCCTGCAACAGAAAGTTTTAAATTGGAAACCGGATTTATCTAAGGTCAGACAGGTTTTTTCATTAATTTGTATCATTCCGATACAAAGATTATTCTCGTTTTCAAGGGTTTCCTGTTTTCAGGGGAACGAGATTGCTCTAAAACTTCGATATTTTTTTCAGGTCCTATCGTCAGAAAATGCGTGCACTGCACTATCAGAAATTTCTCCTGGAAGCAAACTTGTAAATATGTCTTTAAGAGGAACTTCGTCTCGTAAGTTTAGCAGAGTATTATTTTGGTGTTGTGTCAATTTTTTTATAATTTATGTATTAATTTAATGATCACTTTTAATATATATATAGATGAACTTTAATCTATGCCTTACCTGGCAGCAGCTTTTTATTAATAAATCGCGTGGTAAAGCCTTTAGTTTCTATCACGTCAGACTTTTCATTCGCTGAAGTAAAGACATAAAGTAAAGGTATAATGCGAAAATTACCTAGTCTACGCCATCATATGATCATAACTTGGTCAGTTAGATTTTTTGTTTCAAAAGCATAGGGGATCTGTAACTAATGTAATAAGTACATCTTTAAAATTTTATTTTATTGGTTCTTAGCCCTTTCACACCCGGGTTTATTTCTAATTAACGGGGAAATTTGATCAAAATTTAATTTTTCAGGGGGTAGCACTTGCAACCAACTTAATTCCAGAAATGAACTCGTGTTGAAATATCGGAAATTTATGTAAAGTTATATCTGTGTTTACCTCATGGAAATATGAAGCTTTTCGCTACCCGGCAATGCCATATGAAACCCCCGATTCCAAAAGAAAGAAGAGTTTGCAGTACATGCTTCAATGAAGTTGAAAATGAAACACACTTCATCTTATCATTGTCAAACGTATACATTCGAAAGAAACTTATTTTTAACAGAAGTCAACAAACTTTATCCAGACTTTAAACACATTCCTAGCATATCAATGAGCAAAAGATATTTTTCCTTTTCTCAAACGAAGATTTTAAATTCTTATTGATATTCGCCCAATATCTAAATTTTATTTATCAGAAACGTAAAGACGCCAAACCCAATAACTGGATGAACAAACAAGCTTTTATTTTGATGCTATTTAATTTGTTGTACCTACTTCTTTTATTATGTTATGATAGATGTAGCTGTAGTTTTTTTGACCACGTATCCTAAATATATTGTATCTAATAAATAAATAAAAATTAAATATGGCCCTTCCTGGGGTGAAAGGGTAATGTGTTACATAGTAGTAGTAGGCCGACCGCTAGGGCGAAGGCAACCCGAAGGCTCCTTTTTCATTCGCTGCTACCCATAACGGGTAGGGGGGGGGGAGGGCGCCACTCCTATCCCTGGTTTGATAACCATTTTCTCCAGCTGAGCTGGTACTCATTCACCGACCTCGAAAGGATTGACAGTTGAGTGGGCTGTGAGATGAGCTAGTCCAGTCAAACACTCAGAGGATTGCCCATCCGGGTCTTGACCCAACTCAGCCATGCTTAACTTCGGTGATCTGACTAAAACCGTGTTAATCCACTTGGCTATTCACCCTATTTGGCTCTAGGGTGAGTGTTACATTGAAAGTTTTTTGTTTTGCAAGGGCCTAATTTTGGGTTATTACATTATTGTTAATCTTTGTTCGTTTGTATGTTTTGTAGACCAGGTTCCTGCTGCTGTTCAAGAAGAATGGAGACAACAATATAGAGGATTATCTGAATTATTACGTCATTTTTGGTCATGTTTTCCTGTCAAGACACCACAGCTTGAAGAAAAGGTAGTTTGTTTTTTACATGGTCTGCAGGGACACATTCTAAATTCGTATCTGACATTCCCTTAAAGTCTACTTATAAAATTTTGTTTATTGTGTTTATCCAATCATATTTCGTGATTTTCGTCACATGATCTTAAACACTGCAAAACGATTGGCTGTTTAAAAATTTAAACATAATATTTTCTTATGTGCAAGAGCTGTGACACTAATACTGCATTCACACTGACACAGTAAATCCAGCTTTGTCTAATCCAGATTAATTTTCAACCAATCAAATGCATTCGAATTCTCGAATTAACCAATTAGAATCCATTTTTCGATAATCAAGATTAGTCTAACCTGGATTTATTTTCAGTGTAAATGCAATATAACTCAGTGTCAGTTAAATTTGCAGAAAAAGTAAAAAAAAATGAAAATTACATGTTGTGATAATAATTTTAGGTTTCAAGGATGGCTGAATGTTTAGAAAAATTTCGAGACAAAAAAATAAGTGAATTTAGCAAGAAAATCCCAGAAGATAGTTTTAATGTGAGTAAGCTTTAATTTTAAAACATTATTCTCAAATTGTATCTATTTTATTTGATATAATTGACAATGATTTCATTGAGATTCTAGGTCTTGAGGAGCAAAAGATCTTTAAGAAAACCTTATTTTACGGGGATGTACCGCTGCGGAGTTTTTGTATGGTTTTGATACTCATCCCAGAACTTCACAAAAATATCAAATACTGTAGATCCCTGCTATTAAGAAACTGCAAATTAAGAAACTGAGACTCACAGACCAATAGAAGAACAATAGGATGATTTGATGAGCAATAAGGCTAAAGCCAAATACCCAGTTTCTTAACATTGGGGGTCTACTGTAACTCACTGCAAATTAAGAAACAATAGAACAATAGAAGAACAATAGGATAATTTTAGAAACAATCAGACTAAAGCCAAATATGGGAACTGTATACTAGTTCACATCTTTCCTATTTCATTGAAAACTTAAAGTAATGTCATGCGATAACCATATACAGACTCGGGAATAACTCCGCTTTTACAGGGCTATGGCTTGAAATCCGTGAGACTACAAATCTCAAATTGCATACTGAAAAATGTTTGAAGAGCAAACATAGAGTTTGTGCTGCAATCAGATTTACATGGCCAAAACTTGAAAATCAAATAACCTTCATCCATGAGCTTTCAAGTGCTGTTAGCGTTTTTATTCTTGTTATTTTTCTAGCTTGTGGAGCATCTGATGAACCAAATAGAAGCTGCCCTCGATAAATTTACAGCTTGGCGTCAAAGAAAAATAACTCGGTAGCGACTATAGTATTATTGTTTATATTTTTATTTAATTTATTCATTAATAAAAAATGCTGTTTTGGAGGTTCAAAGGTTTGACGTCTTAATTAATTTCTTGTTTACTTTTGTAATATCAAAGAAGATATATCCTATGGAACATGCTCCATATTTTAGTCTGGATTATGCTAATTTATTCCACGTTTTCAAACTGTATTACCTTCATTCGAATCCCGTTAGAATGTAATGTTTCGTTTTTCTAGAATCTCCATAGATGCGATCGAATGCTCACGCGAGATTCTATTTTGTTTTGATTTCGAGAAAGTTCATTTTCTGCAAAAACATAAGGCTACATCCTTGCCATGCTATTCGTCCTAAATCGTCCGATTGAATCCCCGGAATAACCAAGAATATAGCTTTGTTATTTGGGTTAAAATTAGCCGATTTAAAGTCGTCGGTAAAATAGCAAGTTATACATGAAAAATACATGGCGTAGATAATAGAATATGCTATTAATGATATACTGAGCAAGGTTCATGCAATATAGTATATCTTATAAATATAACAAGGAATCGATTTGACTCAACCTTCAAATCAAAAGTAGTATGCTGTAAAAAAGAGACATTCATAATGAAAGACATATACCAGGTGACCCAAAAAGCTATCTCCGCGTGCAGGACTGTAGCTGGAAATTCGCGAGGCTAGTAATTTCAAATTATACTCAAAGCGATGTCCAAAGGGTGAATTTAAATCATGGGATATCATCCAGTCATCTGCAATCACATTTCCATGCCCAAAAGTAGAAATCCTAATGGTCCACATCTGTGAGCTTTCAAGTCAATTCAAAGAAACGCCATTCATTTCCAGTCCACGTTTTGACATTAAATCATCCTGTTTGCTCCTATATCGTCTTGGGGAGTTTGAACAAACTCCAAAAGTGCCATAAGGCCATCAGGTTGTTTTAATGTCAAAACATGGACTGAAAGTAAATTATGTTTCTTCAAATTAACTTGAAAGCTCACAGATTAGGGAAATTTTAATTTCACGCTTTGGACATGGGGGTTTTTCTGTTGTTTTTTCTGTAATTTCTGTCGCCACTCGCTAGATAAACCGAGAGACCTTAAAAATATCGTACACTTGTCACAAAAATTATTTCATTTTGTAGAAAAAGTCTTTTCATTTAAAATATCTCGTGAGCTGCAAATTATTTGCGCTTTTCCGTTCCAAATATTCTCCAATGGAGAATTGCATGCTGGGAAAACTCGGTACTTTGTTTTTGTTTTCGTTCGTTGGTTTCCTACTTTTCAAAAAAGAAAATATGGCTGCTTCATCGGCAAGACAAAACAAAGACGGATCATACAATTATATAAAAGTTCGAGACTTGGAAACTGCTGTAAATTCTTTGATAAACATTTATGGCGTCGTACGATCATTCAAGCTTGCCACTACTACTGCAACTGGTCTTCATTTGTTGAGCCTTAAAATTGTTGATCAAACAACGATGAATGATGGGGGAGCGGATGGCCTTCGCTGTGTGCTTATGTCGGAAAAGAAAAAGGACATCCCGCCAAACATACAAGTTGGAAACGTCGTTCGATTTCATCGTTTGCGAATAGTAGAGTTTCAAGGTTTTCCTCAAGGGAAGATCGGGCCGGGTTTTTCATGGTAAAAACTTTTTTTTTTTAATTCTTATAAGATTTTATTTTTTACAAACAAACACGTGAACAAATAAATATGATGATAGCTTGTATGTGCATGAATAGACTTGCGCCTTGTTGGATTAAAAATAATTTATCAGTGCTCTTTTCGAAAACAAATAAACTTGGGACAAGTCTATACATGCCATGATACCACGGCCCTGGATGGCTGGATGGTTGATTTTGAGCAAGACAAGAGGGCAAGCCAAACAACGGAATGCAATTATAGAACGAAAGATTCAGGCCTTACACACAACCCAGACTGGAAAGTATGGTACTTTTGGCCGAGACCTCTAGGGCGCAAACAACTTCAATTATCAAGTCCAAGTGTGCAAAAGCATTCATCCCTATTGTTCTCTTTTATTTGTTTACAACATCCTTTTGAAATTCAAATGCATCAAGGAATTTCTCATAAATACATATATCTGGGGCAGCACTGACATACTTTCCAGGCTGGCACACAACAATGCAAGTTGGAAACCCAAGGTAAAGTGGTGTAATCAAAATAAACCCTGTTGTGTGTTGTTTTTTTATTGTATTTTGTTTTGATTTCCTTGGCTACTTTCATGAAAGGTGTGAAATCTATTGTTTGCAGCGGTAAATTGCATTGTTGTGCTCAGCAGGGTCTTCCAGGGGGGGGGTACAATGTGAAATTCTTTATTATCTATTGTATGCCTGTTGAGAATCTATCTTGCCCAGGAGGGGGTTATACTTTCTAACTTTAAATAACAGGGGACAATTTTTTTAAAAAACAACAAGTGCGGTGATGTTTGTTTTTGATTTGTTGCAATCCACACACAATTCTGAAAGTCGCAATATGATAGTTACCCTGACTAGAAAGTTAATAAACTGTCAAGGCAGACAGAATGGAAATGACTCGTACATGCACACTGCAGAAAACTACCATCCCAAGGCTTAATTAGAAAACAATTTCCTTCATGACACTTTTTGACTACAGTGAAAGTGTTTGGTGCAAAAGTAATGTTTATGTAGACATCAACTATTTGTTAATTTGATCCCAAAGTCTGTGTTTTGTCCAGGCCTTGTATAGGGAAAATTATATTTTTTCAAAATTAAAAAGTTTAAAGTGCAGTAACTTTTATCAAAAAAAGATGACAAACTCTTGATATTTTCTTCATTTAAATATGAAGTTTTGATTCATGTTTCAAAACCCTTGAAACACTTCCTTATCTTTTGCCTATTTTTATTATCAAAAGTTTAGAGGTATACACATTGTATCCAATTTTTTGTGTGGGCAAGTTAAAAATAGATTTGTAACACACTCTTCGTTGAGTTAATTTTTCACAGGCAAGTTATCACTTCTATCAGCTTACCAGTGGAAATTAGATTGTGTACAGGCAACAACTTGCCTGTGATTTCCAGTCTAGGATGGTAATGCCTATTTCAGGGATCTGAAAACTTTTCAATCAAAGCCACAATCTTTCATAAATTTGAAAATTTATTATTGACCTTTCATTATTATTATTTTTTGCCTAGGCTTGTCGCTGAAGGAGAAACTGTAAAACATTCCCATAGCCATTATACATATACTGCAAAAGACAAAGAAAGAATTTTACATTTACAGAATTGGGTGAAAACAAGTCCATTGTTTTCACACACATTGACAAATAGCACACCAAAAATAACAATTTCAGACATTCAACATGATGAAAAATGGTTTGATTTGATTTTACAAGTCATTTCCGTGCATTGCTCATCCACTGATGCCTCTTGTATAGTTATTAGAGCATGGGATGGTACCAAACCTTCTTTCAAATCATTTTTGCATTGTGCTATGGCTGATGAGACCCAGCCTCCAGACAAAGAACTTTTAGAGAGTGTTGCAGGTCATGTGATCAATATTCATTGCTATGATGATCATTTAAGGGAAGCAATGCAACTGTTGCCTGGGCAATTTATTCGGGCTGTAAACATTCATGCAAAAGTGATCAACTCATTCAGTTTGGATATTGCTGACCAACAGGGTTTTATTAATCGAGTGGTATGTTTATTTTATTTGTTTTTCATTTTGTTTCTATTGTTATTCAACCTTATGAATGAATGTGAATGCTTATGTTGATTTCTTGAAGTGGTATTACAAACAGACAGATTTGGAACTTTATGCTTTTATGTCAAATTCACAAAAGGCAGAATCACTCAAGCTTTGTATTTAAAAAAAATACAGAGATACTAAATATGAGCATAAATATTCGAAATATTGCATTTAGCATTCAATTACCAGTGTCTGAAAATATGAACATTGATGTTGTTTAGAAATGGTTTTGAAAGGGGTTGACACAATTCACAAAATTTTATATATATTCACGAAATTTTATTTCTCTTTGTACCATAATTTGGTAAGATTTCTGACACCCTAACTTTACAATTTTTTTCATGAGTCGAAAATTTTACCAAATTTACAATTTACAGGACTTGGAAGACGGAGAAACATGGATTGGGCTCGTGTTGCATAGAGGTACAGCATATGGGAGAAGGATTGATGTTTTGAATGAACAAGATGCAGAATGTAAAGACATTAAACTACGATGCGAATCAATCATTTCTAAAGCTGGCAGTGCTAACAGAGAATTAAGACATTCTGAGTGCAGTGTTCAAAATAAAGTCACCCAGAACAGAGAAGTTAGAGATAAAGCATCAAGTGTTACTGTACGTCAAATTCATAGAAGCAACGAAGCTACACAGGGTAACAGTAATCAAAATAACGTCACAGAAAATAAAGAAACTGCATCTCTGTCAAGAGGAGGTTTAAAGATGGTAGAGGCTACCAATGGTCAACGTAAAACCGTAGAGGATGAAGAAGTAGGAGGTAATACGTCTGACGTATTGCTGAAAAGAAATTGCAAAGAGCGAGTGCAAGATATTTATGATAAAAATGAATCCATGCAGAATAGAGATGCGTCCAATGCTGGTGTATCGTTGAAAAGAGACTATGATGAGAAAATGAAAAATAATCAAAACAAAGCTAAACAGAATACAGAACAAGAAATAAAGGGATCTGATGTCAGTGTACAACAGAAAATTATAGACAAAGAAGCGATACATTCTGCTGATGATAAAAATGAATCCATGCAGAATAGAAAAACCGGAGATCAAGCATCCAATGCTGGTGCATCGTTGAAAAGAAGATACAAAGAAAGAGTTGAAGGTACCAATGATCGAAATAAAGCTACACAGAATGGAGAAGTAGGGACTGATACGTCTGATGCTAGTGTATCATCGAAAAAGAGATGCGAAGAAAGAGTTCAATGTGCCAATGATCGAAATAAAGCCACACAGGAAGGAGAAATACGAATTGATGAGTGTGAAACTTCCAGCAAAGCTAACGCTGTGACTTGTGCTTCAAATGTAATTGATTGTGCAATTGCAGACAAGGATTCCATTCACGGTTCTCGTTTAAAAGGGAATGGCGGCGATGCATCGTGTCTATTTTTAGATTGTCAACAAATTGATGACGAATTTAAATCACGGGACGAAATTAACCAGAGAGGATTTGTAATTCCTGAACAAGAACTTAATGAAGATGATGCAAAAGTTAGTGCTCAAATTGAACAATTGCTTCAAAAAAGGAGGCGTTTTCGGCGTATAATAGCTTTTCATCAAACTGGTGATACAACGACTATAGAGTTTGAGAAATTACCGCGGAAATGGGAGTTTTCACGTCGGATAATTGCTGATCATAAAACTGACACAATAAACGGTGTAGGAAATGTGTCTGGCAATGAGAAGAAAGAAAATGTTTTGAAACATTACCCACCCATTGAAATGCGTAATACGGGTAGAGATTTCAGGAAGAAATGCGAGCAAGATTCGGAAGACATGGAAACTGAGGAAGAAGAAGTTGATAATGTAACTGAAAGGTTAAGAATACTTTCTGAATACAACGAAAAATTGCACAACCAAACGCACCATAAAAGCTTCGAAATAACTTCTCGTCGAAGAATACCGATGAGATCCAGGTTAAGACCAGCTTATGGCAATTCCATATTTCCAAAATATTCTGAAGATACTGATAGAACAGCATCAAGAAATCTGAAAAATTACTCTCTTAGTGACAGTAATAATGACAGATCTGTCAATCAATCGAATGAATGCGTGACAGATGTAAAGATAACTACTGCTGATCAAATCAACTACATTGATATAAAGCCTTTTAAAAAGGACAAAATGGCTGTTGGTACGAATTTTGTGAATTGCGAAACACAAAATAGCATGAAAGGTAGTGGGGAATTGAATGATGAATCAAACGTCGTGAATCACGAATCAAATGTTGCAAATAGCAAAAAGAATGGGAATAACAAGAGAGAACTAAATGATCGTGAAATTGGTTTGCCTGTTGGGGACAAAGAAATCGATCAAACAAATGGAACTCAAAGTGTGACAAATGTAAATATCACTACCGCTAATATGATAAAATGTTTGGAAATAAGAGTCGAACGTCTTTATCGCAATGTTGATGATCATTAACAGACCGACGAACTATCTGATGATGCAGAGACATAAACTTGAAGTTGTGATAAGTTATTGTAATCAGTTTTTGGCAACCTAAAACAGTGTTTCTGTTTGATGAAATTCGCAAATTATCTCTTGCATTGTTATTTTGCGTCAAAGTCTGTTTGATGTTGCTGTCATTGTTTTGTCATGTTTTTGCCATTGTCATTGTTTTCAACCTCGTACTCAGGGCTATTTCATTCAGAAGATCTGACAGAAGAGCGAATCGAGACTCATGCAACAAGTCTAGGTACCAGTGTATGGTAAGAAATAGCCCTGGGCATGAAGTTTCATTGTTTTATCCTTGTTTTGTTTTTGTCGTTGTTTTGTTGTTGCTTCGTCACGGTTTTGTTGTATTTTAAATACTAGAATGATATACTATTTGAATGAAAAACTATCATCATAATAAACAATAATAGTAGTATCATAATATTTACATACTAAATATTATAACTTATTGCATGCCTTTCACGAAAACCTTACTGATGAAAACCTCAATTTTTATAAGAACATTTACCAAAGAACATCGATTAGTTTCTGACGATAAAATTTTCGGACAAAAACTTTGATTGTCGGAAACCTCCATAAAAGTGTCGGAAAGTTTTTTCTGTCATATTTCCTTCCACATATATCAACACATGTATCAATATACAGTTGCATTTTGGCATGAAATTATGCTTTGTTAGCCAATATATAACCCAGTTCTGGTGGCAGATTAACTTTATTTGCTGAAGACTTTTTCTTCCAATTATTGAAAATGTAACACTAGAAACTCTCAAGGGACATACCTATAAACCAGTTCGAGTTAACGAAGGTGTTTGAGTTATTCAAAGCTAAATCAACACTTAATGCTCTCAAGGGATATACAAACAGTTTGAGTTAAAGAAGGTTTTTCAGTTCTTCAAAGCTAAATCAACACTTAATGCTCTTCAGGGATGTACAAAACAGCTCGAGTTAACGAAGGTGTTCCAGTTCTGCAAAACTAAATCAACACTTAATGCTCCCAAGGGATATACGAACAGTTTGAGTTAAAGAAGGTTTTTCAGTTCTTCAAAGCTAAATCAACACTGAAAGCTCTTCAGAGATGTACAAAACAGCTCGAGTTAACGAAGGTTTTTCAGTTCTGCAAAACTAAATCAACACTTAATGCTCCCAAGGGATATATATATATGTAACAGTTCCAGTTAATGAAGGTGTTTAAGATATTAAAAGCTTATTCAACACTAAAAGCTCAATTTTCAATTTCAAAAACCGAAAATAAATAGAGCCCCGACGCGCCAAAGGTGCAATGAGTTCAACACCAAATACTCTCAAGGACAGCCCATGCGATTCGCCCAAAAAGCAATAATATTGATACCTCAGGGTGTGAGGTGAATTAAGTCTAATTGGCACTCTCCAATTTGTTCGGTGTTAAATAATAGGCCATTCCCTTAATTACGTCATAGGTGTTGATGCGCGCAATGAATTCTGGTAGTTGTATTTAAGCGTGTTTG
>JAYJMH010057316.1:0-12699 GCA_036873815.1 Phacellophora camtschatica | reverse complement strand
TAATTTGTTTTTTTACCATTTTTTTTAACCCCCCCCCCCCCCCCCCCAAAGATAAAAGATACTAATGAAATGAAGATCAACAAGGTAACTGAAGACAACCATTCATTAAAGCACACACAAATCGTGTCCACAGTACCCATGCCTTAATTTAGCATAAAAATGAGCCCGAAATAAAGTCAAAAATGAAATTTAATGAGCCTTTAAAACCCTTTCGAGGACTGTGGCCCATTGCCGAATAACGTAAAACGTCATGTTTCCAGAAGGTAAATTCAGACATAACTTAACATAAATTTCAAATATTTCAACGTAGATTTATCACTTGAATTAAATTGCTTTTTAAGTGGTACTCCCTGCAAAAAGAAATTTAAAAGATGGGATTTTCCCGTTAATTGGAAACATATCCCGGCATGAAAGGATTTAACAATGATGCTTAAAAAGTAACCAACAAACATAAGAACCTTCAGGTTGGAATTTATATCAATTTTTGATAAGAGCAACTTTTAGATAATAAGTGTTGATGGGAGAATTTCTAAATGCTGCAAACGTTCAATTTTTGTAACTATTTAAGTAACTCATCCTTCCTCTATCCCTCAACGCTTTTTATGGGTATAAAATGAAAACCTCTGCCAGGCTGGTGCTTAAAATATATATTTTGCATATGGGTTTCTACTGTGAAAGCAATTTGTTAGAGCAGCAATCAATTATTGTGTCATTGATCGGCAAGAAATGCGCTGAGATTCTGAATTTTGCAACCGCAGATCCGGGTTTATGCTTTAAATCCGAATTTACATATATTTCAAAAATTAAGTTCAGATGCAGGAAGCAGGAAAACCTATCATTTTTATTCGTCATTTAAAGTATTTTCATTTAATTCTGTATTTTTCGGAATAAACGTAATTCTAAAAGGGCAACGCAGTTTTCCTCTCGCGTTTCTAAATTTTTGAGGTCAGAATTAACAAAGGTCACGACTTTCCACGAGATTACTTGACACATGACTTTTTATCTCTTTCGCATAAATCTCTAGGCCAGTTTGGCAAGCTGGCGATCAAATTGAGATAATACAAATCCTTCGTGCGTGTGATTGCTAGAATAGATATTAAATTAGAAAGTATGATTTTCCAATATGGTCGTTTTTCATTTTCTAAATTTGCCGCATATATGTAAATGTGCACGAACATATGGCTGACATTTCGAAAAGACGGAATGAAACTAGACGGGATGGAGCGCATTAACCAGAACGGACATTAGATAGATTTCCCGTGGTCGGCAGTTTTGACGTGCAGTTCTGCTGGTCTAATTCATGATATCAAATTATTGTTGCTGTTGTTCAAAGCCACTTCAAAAGATTTCATAACGCCATTAAGAGCATTTCATTTTGATAAAATAATTGTACGTAAATCTGGAAACGTCTCTCCAGTCTCCAGTCCCATACAAATATACATACGGGGTGACCCAAAAAAAAAATTCCGTTTGCAGAGCCGTAGCTCAAAATCCACGAGGCTAACAATTTTATACTGTACCTAAAATGATGACTGAAGGGCTAACTTAAAGTTTGGGATATCATCTAGTCACCTGGAAGCACGTTTACATGTTCAAAATTGAAAATCAATATGGCCCTCATCCGTGAGCTTTATGACCATTTAAAATAACTCATTGCCAGTCCACATTTTTACATTTGAAGGACCTGTTTGCTTTGATGGCGCTTGACTGAAAATAAATGGCGCTTCTTTAAGTTGACATAAAAGCTCAAAGATGGCGGGTATTTTGATTCCAGTTTTGAACATGTAAGCGTCCTTTCAGGTGACTTGGTGATACCCCAAGCTCCTTTTTTCCCCTTTATATTTCATATTTCATTTTTATCAACAGGCAGGGTTACCCTTCAGAAAGATTTATTCCTTTTCATAAGTTTGCCCTTCAGACATCAATTTGAGTACAATTCAAATTTGTTAGCCTCGTGTGTTTTGAGCTACAGCCCTGCAAACGAGGATTGTTTTTCAGGTTACCCGGTACATCGAATAGATATGCATATACCCCCTGCAAAAATAAATCATAAATCGATTCGTATTGGAGATTTAATCACATCCAGGGGGTGAATATGCTTAATTAAGCTCCGTGTTCATGCACCAAACACTGGTGTTAAAAAGTAAATGCAATAAAGGCTGCTTAATCAGATTTTCATTTTGGTTTATCCGATACTAGCTGCCTTAATTTTCATTTAAAATTTTCGGCGCAACATTAGCAACTTAATCTTTTTTTGAGAATAAAAGAATATTCACAGAGAGTTGCGAAGCGCACATGTTGACCTTCACAAACTCAGAAGAGATTTAGAACAAATTAACGGAAATGGAGGCCATTGAATAATTAACGCTGAACTTGGCACAGGCATATGGCCTATTCATCGTTAAACTAATCTCGGATTTGGCCTCGGTTCTCAAAACACCAGACACAAATGTTAAACTGTAATTTTGAATTTGAAAAAGTAATTATTCTCGAGAAACTAAGTTCTGAAGTTATCTATCGAATAATGAGCTTAAGACTGTTGCTGGTTGGTCAAGCAGGCGGTGTTGCATGCTAAACTCTTAATCTTATTCAGAAACGCAGATCGGCGAAATTCTTCAATGCAATTATCGTGACAATGCATTGCTTTTCACAAAGTGTTATAAAATGCCCACAATTTCAAAGTATCTTGGCAGTGAACAAGAAAAACGGAAAAGAGAAATACAATTTTTAGAAATGTTTTATGGAGGCAAATTAAAATTTTCACATTTATTTGAAGAGTTTATTTTTACTTAAAAATCCTCATTTTATTAAGCAATAAAAAGAACGTTTTGTAAACCCAAGGAATTGGAAGTTGACAAAATTTAATGTTTATGGTGCTTCACAAGCAACGACGCTTTCTAAAAGTCTTTGAACTTAGTTAGGGTTTGCCTTTAATTGAGAAACAATTTAGGCGTGAAGGAGTAAAAAATGGAGATGTGAAAGTAGAAAAATTTTTGAACTTTTTTGAGTCAGTGCTAGGTGTGCACGTACTTTTTAGCAATACTCGTACGGCCTTAGATTGACAATGGTGATGCCAACTGAAATGTCAGGCTGTAATCTTTCGGGCACAAGGTATCTATTTTCAATTTCAGAGATATAAATAACTAGAAATATCAGCAAAACTTATAAGTATCTGCAAGCTAAAGTACTGGTTACTTGCCCAAGATATTTCAATATATTCTTGATAAAAACATGGTGTACGCCATATTTCTTTACGAAAAACATAAAAATATCACTTGTGGTGTTATGATGTTTTAACTCATTGTCAAAAAATGCTCAAACTGATGTTTTAACTCAAAATTTCAATTTCAATTAAGAAAATGAGATGTTTTGCTGCAATCGTTCATTAACTCATTTCCTCGTCATGGATAATTTTTTGAGAAAAATATAATTTATTCACACTCCTACAAATATATACTGCAGCCTGATGTGATTTTTTCACACGTTCATTATCCATATTTGATTTGTGTGTTGCCACGTCAACACTATGATTTATGCAGAAATATTATAAAAAAAAATAAATATAGGCCTAATTTGTTCGCACAATACACGATAAAGACGAGGCAAGGTATTTTCGTATGATTAGTACAGAAAAGTGCCCCAGCCTAGACGTTACAATGTGCCCTTTTTTCTTGGCCCTCCCATTTCTGAGTTTCCTACGGGTTTCTGTAAATTTATCTGTAAATTTATTTTTGCGTTTACACGAGAGGTTGGCCAGCTCAACTAGGTGAGATTCGTGATGGATGGGATGAAAATTCCCCATGCAAACGCAATCAAGTGGGCTGGCTCACTTGGTGGGCTCAATGAGGTGGGCTGGAATTGTCACCACTTTAATGAAAGTCCGCTATTTTGGGAATTTTTCAACAGTTCAAGAAATTAATTTTTTGAATTGAGATTCTGATTGAAAAAGTGTGTCAATTTATGAATTTTCATTATTTTTTCCTGATTAACCTTGAAAGATTATAAGGAATTTTACAGTAAAATTATCTCGGGGTGAAAAATTTCGCCCCGAGCGTTTTTCAAGGTCAATTAAATAAAAATTCAGCAGTTATTGATAGGCATTTGAAAATTCACACATTGACTAAGTTTTTCTCCATGTAAACGCGAGATTTTCGTAATCTCGCGTAAGAGGCCCACCTCATGGAAACAGGCCCTTAATTGCTCCAGTTGCTCCAATCGCTGGTGAATTTTCGCGATCGCAGCGACGGGAGCGACAAGAACAATCCAATGGAAACCAGCTTTAAGGCGATCCCACTTGAGGTAAGATAGATGTAAGAAACTTAAAAAATTTTGTAGTAGTTGAGCAGTGTGGTCGTGAAAAGAACTGCTTAAGCTCAGTACATTTTTCAATTTTGTAAGGGTTTTAGTGGATCTTAATTTCTTACAAATTGAAAGCCTTCAATAACAATGTTCGTTGACAGCCTATTTTTTGTTAATTTCTATTTAGTGAATCCATTTATTAAACATCTATGCAACCATTTAAGCAACCGGACTCACACATTTTGGATGAAAATTAAGCATATTCATTAATACCGAAAATCCTTCGTTACTTACAAAAATCTTGTATTTTCTTTTGCTGTTTGTCAATAGCGTGGGGGTTATCAGAGTTGTCGGAACGGCAGAGCGGCTTGAAAAACAGCAGCGGAATGACAGAATTTACCGTTTGCCGTAGCCATGGAACGCGGAATTGCAAACATAGTCTACACAGTGTTGTTATTGGTCAAAATATATTCTGTATGGCTTCGGATCGGCTTTTGGAACAATTACATAGAAAGCCATCTAACGTGCAATAGTGGGTTTGCACAATTTCTAGAAAAATTCGCCGTATAAATGGGATGTGGAATTTCTCGCAAAGGTTTTAGCGATAATGATTCCGTTCGAAACTTTCTAGTGTCGAAGCATAGTTACGCCAGCTTTTAGCTGAAAATGAGAAATAATGAATTCTAACACCCCCATAACGGCACCTGCACTAGCTAGCTGATTGTTGCTATATCGTAGTGGAGACAAGGGCAAACACAATCTCTAGATATATGAAATTCGTTCTTAAAACATGCATTTCAAAGAAGCTTAAAGAACGAAGTGTGCAAATGTTTCTTGTCATATGTCTAGAGACGGTGTCTCTCCTCATCTCTACTATGATCTATTATCGACACAGTAGCTCAAGATTGCCTTGATGCAAACAGAAGGCAATGAAATGAAATTTACTTACCCGTTTTGCATGTACGAGGGAGATGTTTGAAATAAATGTGATTGCATAGCCAATCCTTTTCCCTTGCCTACAATAAAAATGTGGTGTAAAAATACAATAATTTCCGGTGCTTGTGCGGCTGGCCGTCGTTTTCTGCACGGTAGAAACCCGCATAAAGGGCGGTACAACCCGCATAAAGGACGGTACAACGCGCATAAAGGACGGTACAACCCGCACAAAGGACGGTACAACCCGCATAAAGAACTTTCAGCCCGGGGAGGATACGCCCTAATATATGAGCACGGGTATGCGCCACCGATAAGGATTTATTTAAAGGCAGTAGGCATGGGTGTAATTTTCAGAAAAAATGCTTTAATATTGTGTTAGATATCAAAAAGCAGAACGGTTCTGTTTTTGATGATGTAATTTTAGAAGAAAAATATAGTATGGGAAAACATAGTTATTTAAATTTGAATTTGCACATCTGTGCAATATTTATTTTTCTAAACTAAATCTCCAGCAGGCAAAGCAAAATCAAAATTTTCAGTTTTAATTTCTACATTTCTACCATACAGAAAAATATAGAAATCGGTCTCACTTGCACAAAAAATTTCATTCTTGCTATATCGATTTACTGTAAATGACCTGGAAGCCGGATGTGATCAACACTGACAAGCACAGATATTTAGTTCTTTAACCCAACCCAGTGTACGAATTATATGTTTCACGTGGCCCGTGTAATAACTGAACTTAGCAAGATTTAAAAGCTAATTAGGCTTAAATGAAACGAGCTGGTAATCCTTACGAACACGTCTGCTTTTAATTAATTTCCATTTCACTAAAATCATTCAAAAATTGTAATGAACGATCATTAACATTGACGATAGTTGAAATTCCACTGCTGGACCTAAGAGATACCTAGAAACGGGTTTTTACTTTTAATTGTTGAGGATTTACAGCTGACTGTTTTTTGAAAAATTTAGGTCATTTTCAAAACTGTGGGTGGAAGATTAATTGTTATTATTTACCGGATATACCAATATATGTTGCACCGTTTGCTGGGCTATCCTTCACATTTCATTCGTTACTAGGCCGTAAAAATAAGGAAAGAATTCCCCGAAAGATTAACCTTGATTTAGAGATATTATCTGACCCTCTGCGAGCAAAATGACAATAAAAATGTGGTTCTTAATATATGTCGAAATGAATTGAGAAGATTTCTGGAAAGTCCATTCCGGGAATTCAATGCCATACCGCTTGAAGTCGATCAGACATATGTGAAATGTAAATGTATACTGATTTACTATATATAAATATATACTACACCGCTTGAAGTCGATCAGACAGATTTTCGTTACTCTAGAGGTTCTTTCGAATTATTGCAGAAGGCTGAATAAGATCTCTAAATCTAAGTTAAACTTTCGGGAATTTTTCTGTGTTATTTTGACGGCTGAGTTCCGAGTTACAAACGAAATTTGCAGAAACTTTCTTTGGTCCTCCGAGTACATTAAAAGTTCAGCCACCGGAAAGCAAGATTGAGTTTTTACACATCGACACTGGAGTGAATAATGTAATGTTAAAAGCAAATTGCATATAGCATCTATTATTTGTGCATACATATCTATTTCAAACTTTCAAGAAAAATCAAAATTTGTTCGAGATAGTGAGTTCTCGAGGTAAACAAAGCTAATTTATCACTGAAAGCTTTGAAAGCTCCCAAGGGAGGAGGAGAGGGATATAGTTAAAGCCAGTTCTAATTAGAGAGTAAATTTAACAGAGAGGTTTAATTTTATATATAAATATAGTTGAAGAATGTTTTTGTATGAAACTGCGTGTTGTGCAAATGATGAAGATTTCAAAAACATACTTTATACACAACCTCGTACCCACCAGGAATATTTCATACAATTCCCCTGGCCCTGGAACATACCTGGCTGTTATATGTTTTCATTGGCTTATGATGAGAAACAATAAGAATGGAAATCAACATTCGACTGAATCTCGAGAGGCTCATGAGAAGCAGCAAGTTTCTCTAACTTTGTGTTCACATACAATGGGTATTTTTCAGTGGTGTCAACAATTTTTTTTATAGAAACGCTAGCTTCTGTTTCAGCCCGGATTTTCTCTTATTTCTCGTTTGATGTTTGGGTGCTACCCCCACCCTTCTCGTAAACATCTTTAAAATGTGTTTCAGGTCAAGTTCTCTATGCCTGCATACCTTTTTTGTACTATTTTATCCAAATCTCAGCCTGGCGTTTCTTATGAAGGTTGCTCTTATAAAAAGAAAGAGAACCGAATGACCCAAAAAAAGTTCCGACGTTTCAAAAATCACCAAAATTACACAATTTGCTACGAATTTCGATGCAAAAATGAGGTACCACATACCTAATTTTGGGGAGTTTCTGAACGCCGGAACCTTTTTTGGGCCACCCTGTATATAGCCTTAATTATATTCCTTTAATCTTTTTGCACTCTTAACCTCTTACCTGTAAGCCCATTATTCTTTTTCTTTTGCCCAATATAAGCAAGGTTCACGTTGCAACGTCGACCGTCTAACCGAGGGCTTTTATCTCGAATGGCCAATTCTGCAGCTTCGTCAGTTGACATTGTAACCTGTTGAACAGAAATTAAGTTATTTGAATGACAGGTTTTTTGCAAGTAAGAACAAAAGACATATATTATATTCCAGGGGTGAGTTGGCAACGGATTTTTTGTCGGTGCATACGAAAATAACAATCGGTATTGTTCAATAACACATGTAAATATAACAACAAAATTTAGCCTTCAATTTTAAACTTCACGAATTTTAGATTTTGTTAGATTTTTCATGTCAAAAATTGATTGCACCGTATTTTATGAATTTTTAAACAGCTTTTCTTGCTATATTACACAAGCCCATGTGATAAGAAAGCGTTTTGTTTGCATCAAACTTTTTCCATTGAAAAACCTGTCAAACAAGGATACAATGACGGCGATTGAAAAAATTGTTTCGTGTATATCAAAGGCTCAAGATCCTTGAAAAACTCTTTGGTTAAATGTGAATTTTAATAAAAGGAAATGTATTTGAGGATGGTTTAAAGGCAAGGTATATACTTACAAAGCCATAACCTTTCGACAGGCCACTTTCTCGATCATATATTACAACTGCTTCCTCTATTTCACCGAATTGACTGAAATACTCTTTCAGTACGTCATCTTTAGACGAATATTTTAGTCCCCCAACAAATATTTTCGTTTTGCGTTTTTTAATTTCTTCTTCAGTGAGACCCTCCTCGTCTAAATCAAGTTCTTCCAGATACGACATGATCCAATGTTTACCCAAAAATATTCTTCACAATCTCTTTAATTTACTCAGCAAATTTGAACAGATCTGGACTATTTCGTCGTCGTTAGGGTCGCTTTACATTCAACTGCTAGCAACATAAGAAGGGTCTCTGGTCTTTAATGTTTACGGACAATAGAGTCTGCTGTTATGAACAAATAATACCGTCTTACTTATAATCCGAGATCCTTGCGCGATCTATTTTGTAGCAAAAGCCTTTACTTGATAGTAAAAGAGACTGCTTCGAAAATCTTCAGCACAAACAAGTATTACTGATTCGCCTGTTTCATTGGAACAACAAATTATATAGCCATTACCACTTCTTCTCCCAAATGTATTGAATTACCACTGCTACGGCTGCTTGCTGGCCTCAACACGAATAATTGATATCTTGCGAAAAATAATGATATAGAATAAGACTAAACAGTTTATTGATATCTGCTCTTCAAAGTTTGCTGACAACAATGTACGTGTTACTCCTTTGAGACTAACATTTGAAATGAAAATTTCAATAATTCACTTGAAACAGCAACAAGAGATGTTTCTTGTTGTTCTGTTGAATAGCTTCCAGATTGAAGAAGTAACAAGTAAAGGCGCTCTTGGGATTTCTTTAATTTACAGAAAAGAATCTACACTAATGATCCTCGGCATTGAACGAATGATCACAGTCGTCGCATTGTTTCGTTTCCACGCTACAGTTCTGAATTCAGCTGAAACTGAATGCGGCTTGATTTACGAAAACGCGTTAAAAATTCATTATTATTCGACACCTCCGAACGGCCATGCGCGAGAAACCTAGCTGGTTTACGGAACCCACCACACATTTGCATGTATTGTTTTGACGCTGTCGTAGCGAAATCCAGCGTGGCAGAAACGTTAGGAAGTATATGGTTATGGTCACGCCCAGCAGCGCCCCTGCGTGAAGAAGAATATTTTGCTTAAACTATGGATAAACACATTATTTTATGTGGCAAATTTAACAGTACGAAGAGCACCTCACTTCCATTCTAAAAAAATCTCTGAAAATACTTTTGGTCTGATCTAATTATTCTCGTAGGCCTATGATTTTGAAAGGAAGTGAATTGCTCCTCAGGTCAATAGGAACACTGAAATTGTTGCTTCTTGTCTGAAATAAATTGCGATATTGATATCTTGATTTTTGTTTTTGGGAATGACGCTGTTTTTTTTTATGATGTTATGAGGACAAAAAAGAGCTTTTTTGTGATTGGGACTCTAAAACTTCTGTTGTATCCCTGTCATATACAGTGGAAAGAAAAAACAGGTAGCTCATTTCTTACAAGCTCTGGTTCACCGCATTTCATCAGAAGAAGAAATTTTAGATTGGAGAGTATCCCATATCAAACTTTTAAATAGGAGAGTATCGAAAAATATTGAGAATCAAATATCAAATTAAGAGAACATTAAGAGAGTGTAACATCAGAACATTTGTGGAACTCAACTGCGAAGATTGTTTCGTGAAACAAAAAGTCATCTTTTATGTGAAGGGTGTGTTTTTTCCTTCTAAAGTTTTACGTTTGTTGTTTCTTTTATCTTTAATTTATCTTATGCAATTTCTTCCATGAAAAATTGTTTTATGGTATTAGGATTGAGAACCTAGCTTTCAGTGCTAAAATCAACAACAAAATTAAGAATTTAGTACTAAAATCATGAATCGCTGTCTCCGCTAGAGACGGAATGTGCACGCACATGACTTAGCTCTCTCCATAATTCATGGTTCAGAGTGGCATGGTTTAGGGCATTGATGTCTAGGTTTGTCCATTTATGGATGTTGTTTTTCCATCGTTTCGGTTGGGACCCTCTGCACCTGGTACCAGTTATCATTCCTTCGAGGCAGAGTTTGGAATATCCTTTCTTATTACGTTTGATGTGACTATACAGTTTTAGGGTTTTGCTTTTTACCAATGGTCTTATTGAGGTTAGGCCTGTTGTATTTAGGAGGGTTGGTATGCTAATGTGATCAGTGATAGTACTTTATTCTGGATCCAATCCGGATCCCAGTTTCTTATTAAAAATTTCGGGATTTTTGCTCACGTTTCAAAATTAAATATAAGAGATTGCTATTATAAAGTCTCAGAGCATGACAAAGAATCAAATATCATGTGGTATGTTTCATACTATTAAGACACAAACTCAACAAGCACAATATTCAGAAAGGCAATTCTTTTTGGTCCTCTTCATCTATGTCTTCCCGGGTTTCCTCTCTCTCCCCCCAACAACAACCACCAGTACAACAACAACCAGAAATAAAAAAACATGGCGGAAATAACAGCTATGACAAATACTCCAAGTAGGATAAGGATGCATGCATAATATTTTTCATAAATAAACTTTTAAGTTCCTTAATTTTTCACAAATTTAGCGGTACAGCTTTTAAAAGTTTCTTATGTTTCTTAAGCAGTAACAGGTAAACATGACAGCAGATTCTATATTTTATATATTTTACATACATTTCTATATTTTAAACTGAGGTAAAGGTCCTGGTAGCACTACGTGTAACTATTAGCATTTCAGGTCAAAATTCAGTCAGTATCCTGCCTTCACTTTATAAATAAAAAATTACGAAGAGAAATAAAATTCATAAAGTTTCTCGATGAGCTGAGTTAAAATGATGGTTCCTTAATTTTCAGCAACTTTTTAAAAATTTATTTCTTATAACGATACCGGATAACGCAAAAAGGTTCCAACGATCGAAAAATTGCCAAAATTCGAGTGTGTCACCAATGAAGCTCACTTTCACGTTGCCAAGGGCTAAAGTGATTGTAGACCAATGTCAAATATTTCACTAGCACGTTTTAAAAGCAATGTAATTTTTCCAGTTTTTGATGCATGGCATGAGTTGTCATGATAAATTATCTTATTGCAAGTTACCTTCACATTATATTGTTAGAGTTGTTATAAATGTGATGCAATAATACAATTTACTGCATTAAACGTTTGAAAGGATATTTTTAGGTTTAAATTACAACAGGTCTGAAAATTAGGTTTTTCAAGTTGAAATTACGCCATCACTCCTCAACCTCAAAGTTACCAAAATAACAGCAAGTTCAAAAATTAATTTGGCCCTTCGCACGTAAGTAGAAAAATAAATTTTTGAAATTCGTAACGAAATCAAATTGGTGATTTTTCAATGGTCGGAGAATTTTTTTGGTCACTTGGTAGAAAATATTCGTGCATGAGGCATCCATAAAGTACGTTCCCGCTAATTTGAGTATTTTTTTTACACTCCCCTCTCCCTTATGCGATGAAGACAACGGAAAAGGTTGATACTGTTTGCCCCCTCTTTCCTCCAGATTGGCGTACATACTTGTTGGATGCCCTTAGATCCTGAATATGAGTGTGACTCAGATATTTTCCCATTGCTTCTTAACTAATGCCATTTAAATGGAAATCTAAACCCTAAATAAATTGTACAACACAAAAAAAGCATGGCATGATTATTAGTTGGGGAAACTGTTTACAAAAGTTGCCCTTTTTTATAAACTTTTAATTTAATGCAAAAGTTGCCCAGCTTATAGTTTAATGCGAAAAGAGTATGTGACCAAACTCTTTTTTCCAATGACACATGGTTTGACCCTAGCATGTTTTTGTGACTCCACCATTTCCCCTGCTATTTCCAGGTCAAAACAGTTGAACAACGGAATAGCCTACTATACTAAAGGAACTGAGGATTTTCACGAACAGTCCAAAACATTTAATTTTAAATATTAACGATAATAATAAGCGACGTTTCGATGTCATCTAAACATCATTTTCAAGCTAAATGAAATAAAAGACGTTATTTGTATATATAGAAAATTTATCACGTGATGAGAATTTTGGCGGTTTTTAAATAATTTTGAAGAAATGCCTTCGCTGTACAAAATGTATTATGTGGATGATACATTAGCCATCATGCCCGATGTTCAAGCAGCCTTCACTACATTGAATCAATGTCATTCTTCCCTCCTCAAGTTCACTATGGGAATTGCGAACTACAATATTTTGCCTTTTCTAGGTATGGAACTTGAAAAACCTGACTGTAAACTTAAAACAAGGGTTTATAAGAAGCCTATAGACACAGGTTTACTATTACACTTTCAAAGCCATGTTGACAATAAATACAAGCGTGCTTTGTTAGTAACAATGTTGA